>CAUPSL010000137.1:0-294284 GCA_963514005.1 Raja brachyura
ACAAAGTGCTGGAGTAACTCAGAGGGTCATCTCTGGAGAGAAGGAATAGGTGACATTTCGGGTCGAGACCCTTCTTCAGACTGAAAGATAGAGGTGGGGGGGGAAGTGGAGGCAAGACTAGGCCAGAACAAAGCAGGGCTAGCAAGCAATGACCTCAGGAAGGAAGGGTGGAGCCCACAATGGGCCATTGTTGGCAGTGGGGGAGATGCGGAGGGTTTGTGGGAGGAAGGCGATGACGTCTCGGCTCCGGGCCACGTTACCTTGGCAGAGGGGGAGTTCTTCATGATGGCCGTCAGGACCCTGATGGCGTGCACGGTGACCGAGCCCGTCTCCTTCTCGAATACCTGCGACGGTGCAAAATTATTACACTCACGCCCACTCCACCAGACGCCGGACAGTGGGGAAACAAGCACACGCGCCACACAGTCACACCCACAGAGACACATCGACAATAGGTGCAGGAGGAGGCCATTCGGCCCCTCGAGCCTGCACCGCCATTCAATGTGATCACGGCTGATGATTCCAAAATCAAGACCCCATTCCTGCCTTCTCCCCATATCCCTTGATTCGGATAGCCCTAAGAGCTACTGTATATCTAACGGGCCTGTCCCACAGGTGATTTTTTAAAGCCCTGTCCCACAGTACGAGTTCATTCCAAGAGCTCTCTCTCCCGAGTTTGCCCTGATTCGAACGCGAAGATTTACGGTAATGGCCGCTCGTCGGTACTCGGGGCTCTCGTGGACATTTTTCAACACGTTGAAAAACCTTCACGAGTCTTCCCGAGCTTACCTGCCGTTAGCGAGACTTCCCCAGTACCTGCCGTTAGCGTTACGAGCCGCTAGGAGACGTCCCCGAGCTCCGACGTACCCGCTACGTCCATTCTCCGTGCTTACCACGAGTTTGATTTTTTTTTTAAACTCGGGAGAGCTCTTGGAATGAACCCGCACCGTGGGACAGGGCCGTAAGGCGACTGCCGTAAAAAACATTCAACATGTTGGAAACGTTTTGGTGGCAGTGGCGACGTTTTTTCTGTCGTAGGTGAATTCCATTAAAAACAGTCCCTGGCAGTCACCTAAAGAGTCGGCCTAGTGGAACAGGCCCTTAAATCTCCCTTGAAAGAGAAGGGAATGGAGGGGTATGGTCTGAGTGCAGGTAGATGGGACTAGGGGGAAATAAATGGTCGGCACGGACTGGAAGGGCCGAGAGGGCCTGTTTCCGTGCTGTAATTGCTATATGGTTATATGGAAAGCATCCAGAGAATCGGCCTCCACTGCCATCTGAGGCAGAGGATTCCACAGATTCACAATTCTCCCAACGTCAGCAGCAGAATTATGTGGAATCAAGGTTCATGAACGTCACAATCCTATTAATCATAATCGGGATTTATTAGCCAAGTATGTTTTGCCACTGACGAGGAATGTGGTTTGCCATACAATCGTACCAAGAAAGCAACAAGAAGCACGACTGCACACAAACTTGACATAGACGTCCAACACAGCAGCTCCCCCACATTCCCCACTGTGACGGAAGGCGATAAAGCCTTATCTTATCACACCGCAACATGGACACCAAGTGCTGGAGTAACTCAACGGGACATCCTCAGAAGGGTCTTCTTCAGAACGTCGCCCATTCCTTCTCTCCAGAGGTGCTGCCTGACCCACTGAGTTACCTAAACTGAAAAGGTGGGGAGATTGCAACTTTCACCTGGTCCGCCCTGTCTCGACGAATGCAATCAACCCGGCGTGCACAATCACAGAATATCAAATAGAACGCACAAGTTGTCCTCCAACTTTAGGCTGCGGGTGCCATACACCAGAAGACGACCTAAACTGAACATAATTCTCCAACTGTGACCTGACCAGTTGTCTTGTACAACAGTAACGTCATACCCCAACTTGTATACTGAGTACTCTGCCCGATGAAGGCTAATGTACGCAACAGCCTGCCTCACCACCCTGGACTCATTCTGGGTGAAACTATTCCGCACCCCCTCCTAAGCATGTGATATGATACTCTGTATGAGGCCGACTTTAAAACAATAGACAATAGGTGCAGGAGTAACCATTCGGCCCTTCGAGCCAGCACCACCATTCAGTGTGATCACGGCTGATCATCCCCAATCAGTACCCCGTTCCTGCCTTCTCCCCGTATCCCCTGACTCCGCTATCTTTAAGAGCCCTATCTAGCTCTCTCTAGAAAGCATCCCAAGAACCGGCCTCCACCGCCCTCTGAGGCAGAGAATTCCACAGACTCACCGCTCTCTGGGTGAAAAAGTGTCTCCTCATCTCCGTTCTAAATGGCTTACCCCTTATTAGAAGTGGTGGAGGCAGGATCGATTTTAACATTTAAAAGTAAAGTGGATAGGTATGTGGACGGGAAGGGAATGGAGGGGTATGGTCTGAGTGCAGGCAGATGGGACTAGGGGGAAATAAATGGTCGGCACGGACTGGAAGGGCCGAGAGGGCCTGTTTCCGTGCTGTAATTGTTATATGGTTATTCTTAAACTATATCTCCCTGTATCTCCAATTTCCCTCTCCCATCACTCTCAGTCTGAAGAAGAATCTCGACCCGAAACGTCGCCCATTCCTTTTCTCCAGAGACGCTGCCTGTCCCGCCGAGTTACTCCAGTATTCTGTGTCGATCTTCGGTGTAAACCAGCATCTGCAGTTCCTTCCCACACATGTATGCAAGCAAGTGAGAAATGGGAGCAGCAATTCCAGGTGGTATCAGCAAGCAGCAGGTCTCGTTAGATTTAATTCACCGGGTCTTTGCTTCTGGAATAATTTTGTTTTTAAGGATTTTTCTGCAGGACAGGCCCACCATCGATTTTCCGGCACCTTTTGGTTCTGGGGCCTCTCCGGGCTACCAGAGGTCACGGCCACCGAGAGGAGCCTGTCGGTGCGGGGATGGTCATTGGAGGGGCCGAGACACCGGCCGGCCAAGTCGGCCTCGGAGGTCGGCTATGGGGGCGGATCTGCCGTCTCCGGCCGGGCCGGAGTTCCAGAGCCCCGGCCACCAGGGGGCGGATTCCCCCCGCCGATCGGCCGCGGAAGTCCCGATGAGGTCGAGATCGCCCGCCTCACCCGGCCTTGGGGGCACAGTTTCAGGGGGAATTACGGGGGGGGGGGTGGGTTGAAAGTGAGGGGATTTTCCACGCCTGCATCGTACTGACACCAGACCCTGGCCCTTCCTTCCCCATCGGTTCAGTGGCAGCGACTGTACCTTGCTGAGATTGATTTCAGTCAGTAACTGGGTGGCAAGGTCTGGGCCCCCCTTTCCGCCATCCTGAGATGCATTGCCAACATAGAGCTGTCAGAGAGAGGGGAGAGAGGAGGGGGGCAGAGGGGGTGGTGGAAGAGGAGGGGGGAAGAGGGGATGGTGGAGGAGGGGGGAGAGGGGGAAGAGGGGATGGTGGAGGAGGGGGGAGAGGGGGAAGAGGGGATGGTGGAGGAGGAGGAAGAGGGGAGAGGTGGAAGAGGAGGGGAGAGGGGGAAGATGGGATGGTGGAGGAGGAGGGGAGAGGGGGAAGAGGGGAGAGGGGGAAGAGGGGAGAGGGGGAAGAGGAGGGGAGAGGGGGAAGGGGAGAGGGGGAAGAGGAGGGGAGAGGGGGAAGAGGGGGGGAGAGGGGAAAGAGGGGAGAGGGGGGAGAGGAGGGGAGAGGGGGAAGAGGAGGGGAGAGGGGGAAGAGGAGGGGAGAGGGGGAAGAGGAGGGGAGAGGGGGAAGAGGAGGGGAGAGGGGGAAGAGGAGGGGAGAGGGGGAAGAGGAGGGGAGAGGGGGAAGAGGAGGGGAGAGGGGGAAGATGGGATGGTGGAGGAGGAGGAAGAGGGGAGAGGGGGAAGAGGAGGGGGGGGAGGGGGAAGAGGGGAGAGGGGGAAGAGGGGGGGAGAGGGGGAAGAGGAGGGGAGAGGGGGAAGAGGAGGGGAGAGGGGGAAGAGGGGATGGTGGAAGAGGGGGGAGAGGGGGGAGAGGAGGGGAGAGGGGGAAAGAGGGGAGAGGGGGAAGAGGGGAGAGGGGGAAGAGGAGGGGAGAGGGGGAAGAGGAGGGGAGAGGGGGAAGAGGGGAGAGGGGGGAGAGGAGGGGAGAGGGGGAAGAGGAGGGGAGAGGGGGAAGAGGAGGGGAGAGGGGGAAGAGGAGGGGAGAGGGGGAAGAGGGGAGAGGGGGGAGAGGAGGGGAGAGGGGGAAGAGGAGGGGAGAGGGGGAAGAGGAGGGGAGAGGGGGAAGAGGGGATGGTGGAAGAGGAGAGAGGGGGAAGAGGAGGGGAGAGGGGGGAAGAGGAGGGGAGAGGGGGGAAGAGGGAATGGTGGAAGAGGAGGGGGGAGGGGGAAGAGGGGATGGTGAAAGAGGAGGGAAGAGGGGAGAGGGGGAAGAGGGGAGAGGGGGAGAGGAGAGGGAGGGGGAAGAGGGGGAAGAGGAGGGGAGAGGGGGGAGGGGGAAGAGGGGAGAGAGGAAGGGGAAGAGGGGTAAGAGGAGGGGAGAGGGGGAAGAGGGGAGGGAGGGGAAGAGGAGAGGGAGGGGAAAGGGGGGGGTGAGGGCAAGGGGGAGAGGTTGAGTGGGGGTTGACAGGAAGGGATTGGGATAACGGCAAGAAAAAAACAAAATGCATAAAATACATGACATCTGAACTGACACAAAGCTCACAAAGCAGGACAATGCCACATAAATTCATTACTTGACCTCAACGCTCAGGTCAAACACGTGTTATTGGTTTGATTCATGGTTTGAGAGGTACGGCGCGGATAAAAAGGCCCTTCGGCCCACCGGGTCCGCGCCGACCAGCGATCGCACGGGCGTTCGCCCTGGTGCGATGTTATCCCACTTTCCCACCCTCTCCCGCCACACCTACAAACCCGCACGGGCAGATCTTTGGCATGTGGGAGGAAACCGGAGCACCAGGAGAAAACCCACGCGGTCACAGGGAGAACGTGCAAACTCCACACACAGACCGCACCCGAGGTTGGGATCGAACCGGGGTCTCTGGCGCTGTGAGGCAGCGGCTCTACCTGCTGCGCCGACTTAACTGAATAGTGATGTCAAATTTTGAGATTTTAAAAATCAAGTCTGCAATTTATCCCATCAGATAAAGCATAAAAAGAAGTTTAATTTGACACCTAATTTACTTTCATATCTTCAGTATTAAGAAAGTTATGGCCATTTTCATACTCGGAAATTAGCGTCTAGTTCCCCATTGCCTTTCCATTGACTTAACTCAAAAGCTGTGATCTAGAACAGTTAAAAGCCCATAACTTTCTTAAAAATTAAGAGAACTCAATGAAATTTTCAGTTATTATAGATTGAAGCATTCTGAAACAAATATGAAACAATCTTACTTGGATGACCTGAAATTAAAGCATATAATTAGTTAGTTATCTAATTGTAGCTAATTACAAAATTCAATGAGTAGATCTAAACATCTATCCATTTCTTAAGAAAAGGTAAACTTAAATTGCCTAAGAGTCCAAATAACATCCACACAATAATCCACAATATATCATAATTTTTAAATCTAATTTTCATTAATTTATAGGCCAAATGGAAGGAATTTAGTGTTTAATGCCTGTAAATTAATGGCCATTTAATCAACTAGCGAGTGGGTTTTAGTGGAATGCGGTGGATTAGAACGTTGCGGTTTGCGGTGAAGTCAGTATGAAAAATACAGCCGGTTCATACATTTTTTTTGTCCCCTTTTCGCAACATGAAAATGTGATTAAAGCCTTCCTAAAAACCAAGTTTTTATGTAAAAATAAACTGTGTAGCTTCTTTTATCGCCTACCTTAGGTCCGTTCCGCTGTCACCGTTCAGAGCTTTAGAAGATGATTTTTAAACTAATCCAGTTAATAAATAATCTAGCGTAGTTTAAAAATACCTTTATGAATGAAATGTCGGAGCGATTTCTCTTTAGCGACGAAATCGCCCGACATGGATCGACTTGGACCGCCTAGAAAAAATCGGCATTTTAAACCCGCCCCCCTCTGAAAGGCGCCAAAGTCGCGCACACGGGGAGCGGCAGAACTGCAGCGCTGCTAAAGGTAGGTGTTGTAACATACCTAAGTGATGCGAAGCTGGGGAAAGCAAGGTTTATAACATCTGATTTTTTTTCTGAAGTTTGTCTTTTGATAACGAAAATAGCTTTGACCTACTTTCTTTGAAGAATGCACAGAGAGTGACCCTTGTAGACTAACTGGGTCACACACACACTCCTCACACTGACACAAGCACAACCCACTGGACCAGATCAATTCACACACAGACACAAAGTGCTGGAGTAACTCAGCGGCTCAGGCAGCATCTCTGGAGAAAAGGAATAGGTGACGTCTCAGTAGGGTTGCCAACTGTCCCGCATTAGCCGGGACATCCCGTACATTGGGCTAAATTGGTTTGTCCCGTACGGGACCGCCCTTGTCCCGTATTTGACCGCTACTACTCGGGTCGAGGGGACTGTCGGGTCGTCCGGCCCCGCCTCACCCGTCCCGACGTAGTGCAGCCCATGGAGTGCAGCAGCAGCAGCAGCGGCAGCAGCGCCTCCTCGCCCGTGGCCCCGTCAGTCGGTCGGCAGCCCGGCCAGCTGTCCGACCTTCGGACCTTCGCTTACCGCCGACACCACCACCGCCCCTCCTTCTCACGGCCGATCATCGGTTCATGAGTTGGACGGGGAGCCGGACTTTGCGTGCGGCCCCCTGGCCAAAACTCCTCAGCTGGTCCGCCGGCTGGGCTTTGTGTGCAGTCCAGCACCCGGGCCCAACTCACCATTCACCCAGACACGGCCCAGTCGGTCAACGCATTGCCGTCGGGAATCTGTCCCGTATTTTGTCCTTTTGTCACCTTATTTTGAGAAACTTGGCGACCCTCTGTCTCGGGTCAAGACCCTTCTTCAGTGTCAGTTTAGTTTATTGTCACGCGTACTGAAGTACAGTGTAAAGCATGTTGTGTGCTAACCTATCAGTGGAGAGGTTTGTAGGGATATGGACCAAACGCAGGCAGGTGGGACTAGTGCAGCTGGGACATGTTGGCCAGTGTGAGCAAGTTGGGCCGAAGGGCCTGTTTCCACACTGTGCCACTCTATGACTCCAAGGTCCAGAAGCTTGAAGGCGCGCACCACCAGCCTCAGGAACAGCTTCTTCCCCTCTGCTATCAGGCTTCTGAACGGCCCTTCCGTAAGCTGGGGTACTGTCCGATTCACCTCTACCCCATTGCGGACATTGGACTTTGTCTGTGGAACTGGTGCGCTACAATGCTGAGAACCATATATTCTGCTCCCTGTATCTTCCCCTTCTTCAGACGTGACCCGAAACATCACCTATCCATGTTCTCCACAGATGCTGCATTACCTGCTGAGTTACTCCAGCTGTTTGGATCCTTGGTATAAAGCGGTATCCACAGTTCCACTGTACACATATTTATTAATTAGCTTAGTTTAGTTTAGTTCAGAGATACGGAAACAGGCCCCTCTGCCCACCTGGTCCGTGCCAACCTGCGATCCCCGCACATTAACACTATTCTACACACACTAGGGATAGTTTTTACATTTACCGAGCCAATTAACCTACAAACCTGCACGTCTTTGGAGTTTGGGAGGAAACCGAAGATCTCGGAGAAAACCCACGCAGTTCACGGGGAGAACGTTCAAACTCCGTACAGACAGCGCCCGTAGTCGGGATCGAACCGGGGTCTCCGGCGCTGCGCGCGCTGTAAGGCAGCAACTCTACCGCTCCGCCTCCGTGACCAGTGATCCGAAGATTCTATGTCCGAAGAAAGGTCTCGACCCGAAACGTCACCCGTTCCTTCTCCCCAGAGGTGCTGCCTGCACCGCTGAGTTATGCCCCCTGTCCCACTTAGGAAACCTGAACGGAAACCTCTGGATACTTTGCGCCCCACCCAAGGTTTCCGTGCGGTTCCTGGAGGTTCCCGGAGGTTTTTGTCCTCCGGCAACCACCTTCAACTAGCATCGCAACCGGCTTCATAGACACATAGAAACGTAGAAAAATAGGTGCAGGAGTAGGCCATTCGGCCCTTCGAGCCTGCACCGCCATTCAATGTGATCATGGCTGATCATCCAACTCAGTATCCCGTACCTGCCTTCTCTCCATACCCCCTGATCCCTTTAGCCACAAGTGCCACATCTAACGCCCTCTTAAATATAGCCAATGAACTGGCCTCAACTACCTTCTGTGGCAGAGAATTCCAGAGACACACCACTCTCTGTGTAAAGAATGTTTTCCTCATCTCTGTCCTAAAGGAATTCCCCCTTATCCTTAGACTGTGACCCCTTGTTCTGGACTCCCCCAACATCGGGAACAATCTTCCAGCATCTAGCTTGTCCAACCCCTTAAGAATTTTGTAAGTTTCTATAAGATCCCCCCTCAATCTTCTGAATTCCAGCGAGTACAAGCCGAGTCTATCCAATCTTTCCTCATATGAAAGTCCTGACATCCCAGGAATCAGTCTGGTGAATCTTCTCTGTACCCCCTCTATGGCAAGGATGTCTTTCCTCAGATTTGGAGACCAGAACTGTACGCAATACTCCAGGTGTGGCCTCACCAAAACCCTGTACAACTGCAGTAGAACCTCCCTGCTCCTATACTCAAATCCTTTCGCTATGAATGCTAACATACCATTTGCTTTCTTCACTGCAACTAAGAAATTACCGATTTTTAAAAAGGAAACCACTTTTGACCATTAGGGGGACTGACAAAAATCTCAGGGAACCACACGGAAACCTTGGGCGGGGCGCAAAGTCTCCAGAGGTTTCCGTTCAGGTTTCCTAAGTGGGACAGCGACATCAATCTGGCACTTTGTTAATTCCATTAATTACAGAATCGAGGCATTTTCTAATTTTCCCATTTTTTATTTATTTCACCTTATTTCCCCCGGGTGCTTAGCCTTTAAGAGTTGATGAGAATACAGGCCGGTAGCAAGCGAGAGGAGATGCCTACGCAAAGCGAGGCGCGTACCTTGCTGTTTTGGATCAGTCTGATGATGTGTTCAAAGCAGTTGTTATTGAGGAAGATGGCCTGAAGAGCAGGGCGGTCCTTGCAGTTTAACATGTCCGAGATTGCACCTGCAATAGAGAAGTCTCGCCTTTAATTTAGTTTTGAGAAACAGGCCCTTCGACCCACCAAGCCCGTGCCGACCAGCGATCCCCGCACACTAACACTACCCTACACACACCAGGGACAATTTACATTCATAGACACCAAAAAAACTGGAGTGACTGACAGCGTTTGAAGAAGGGTCTCGACCTGAAGCGTCACCTATTCCTTTTCTCCAGGGATGCTGCCTGTCCCGCTGAGTTACTCCAGCGTTTTGTGTCTATCTTTGGTTTAAACCAGCATCTGCACTTCCTTCCTGCACAATTTACAATTTTTACCCAACCTTTCTTCCCAAAAACCCTTTCTGGCTTAAGTCCTCCCTCCAGTTTAAATTCCATTTGGAATATTTTGAAGGACCAAGAAACCAAGAACAAGAACCAAAGCTAATTGGTTCGAATGGTTCTTAAGGGGTTGGACAGGCTAGATGCAGGAAGATTGTTCCCGATGTTGGGGAGGTCCAGGACAAGGGGTCACAGCTTAAGGATACATAGAAACATAGAAATTAGGTGCAGGAGTAGAACATTCAGCCCTTCGAGCCTGCACCGCCATTCAATATGATCATGGCTGATCATCCAACTCTGTATCCCGTACCTGCCTTCTCTCCATACCCTCTGATCCCCTTAGCCACAAGAGCCACATCTAACTCCCTCTTAAATATAGCCAATGAACTGGCCTCAACTACCCTCTGTGGCAGAGAGTTTCAGAGACCCACCACTCTCTGTGTGAAAAAATTCCTTCTCATCTCCGTCCTAAAGGATTTCCCCCTTATCCTTAAGCTGTGACCGCTTGTCCTGGACTTCCCCAACATCGGGAACAATCTTCCTGCATCCAGCCTGTCCAACCCCTTAAGAATTTTGTAAGTTTCTATAAGATCCCCTCTCAATCTCCTAAATTCTAGAGAGTATAACCCGAGTCTATGCAGTCTTTGTTCATAAGACAGTCCTGACATCCCAGGAATCAGTCTGGTGAACCTTCTCTGCACTCCCTCTATGGCAATAATGTCCTTCCTCAGATTTGGAGACCAGAACTGTACGCAATACTCCAGGTGTGGCCTCACCAAGACCCTATACAACTGAAGTAGAACCTCCCCGCTCCTATACTCAAATCCTAAGGATAAGGATAAGGGGGAAATCCTTTAGGACCGAGATGAGAAGGACTTTTTTCCACACAGAGAGTGGTGGGTCTCTGGAACTCTCTGCCACAGAGGGTAGTTGAGGCCAGTTCATTGGCTATATTTAAGAGGGAATTAGATGTGGCCCTTGTGGCTAAAGGGATTAGAGGGTATGGAGAGAAGGCAGGTACGGGATACTGAGTTGGATGATCAGCCATGGTCATATTGAATGGCGGTGCAGGCTTGAAGGGCTGAATGGCCTACTCCTGCACCTAATTTCTATGTTTGTATGTTTCTATGACTGGGCTTGTATTCACTGGAATTTAGGACGAGAGGGGATCTTATAGAAACATATAACATTCTTAAGGGATTGAACAAGCTAGATGCAGGATTTTTTTTTTCCTGATGTTGGGGGAGACCAGAACCAGGGGCCACAGTTTAAGAATAAGGGGTAAGCCATTTGTCACTTAGATGAGGAAAACAAAATTCACCCAGAGAGTTGTGAATTTCTCTACTACAGAAGGCAATGGAGGCCAATTGACTGGATATTTTCAAGAGAGAGTTAGATTTAGGTCTTCGGGCTAACGGGATCAAGGGATATGGGGGGAAAGTTGGAATGGGGTACTAATTGAGGATGATCAGCCATGATCATATTGAATGGCGGTGCTGGCTCAACAGACAATAGACAATAGGTACAGGATTAGGCCATTCGGCCCTTCGAGCCAGCACTGCCATTCAATATGATCATGGCTGATCATCGCCAATCAGTACCCCGTTCCTGCCTTCTCCCTATATCCCCTGACTCTGCCATCTTTAAGAGCCCTATCTAGCTCTCTCTTGAAAGCATCCAGAGAACCGGCCTCCACCGCCCTCTGAGACAGAGAATTCCGCAGACTCACCACTCTCTGTGAGAAAAAGTGTTTCCTCGTCTCCGTTCTAAGTGGCTTACCCCTTATTCTTAAACTGTGGCCCCTTGTTCTGGACTCCCCCAACATCGGGAACATGTTTCCTGCCACTAGTGTGCCCAAGCCCTTAACAATCTTATATGTTTAGGCTCGAAGTGCTGAATGGCCAACTCCTGCACCTATTTCCTATGATTCTATGTTTTAAGTTCTATCCCCACTTACTGAGCATGTTGATGCGTAGTGAGATGAAGCCGTCATCCAGAGAGCTCTGTGTTGGCTCCTCCAGCAAGGCCACTGGCCTGTCCGCGTTCAGCAGCTTGAAGTAACCTTCCAGGATGGCCTTGATGTCTACCTGCCGCTGGTCCAGGCTGCTGGCATGCAGGATGTGTATCATTGAGATCAGGCACTTCAAGGCAACGTGCAGCGGCCCGCTCTGCCTCTGCTCCTGGCTGCCCACCTCGCCCGAGGCCCTGAGAACCGCCATGAGGGCCTGGACCGAGGTCGGGGTGATGGCCACAAGAGCACTCTTCTGCAGGGAGAAGGCCAGGAACAGAGTTCAGTCACACTTCCAACCAATTACACTCAACCCAACAAAGAGATCAAACGTCAACACACAAAAGTACTTGGTCGCACCCCGGCCACTCCCTCTTCTCCCCTCTCCCATTCACGACTGCAGAGAATTGTGGACGCAGCCCAGACCATCGCACAAACCAACCTCCCTTCCATCGACTCCATCTACACCTCACGCTGCCTCGGCAAGGCCAGCAGCATCATCAAGGACCAGTCGCACCCCGGCCACTCCCTCTTCTCCCCTCTCCCATCGGGCAAGAGGTACAGAAGTGTGAAAACAAGCGCACACCTCCAGATTCAGGGACAGTTTCTTCCCAGCTGTTATCAGGCAACTGAACCATCCTACCACAACCAGAGAGCGGTCCTGAACTACTATCTACCTCATTGGTGACCCTCAGACTATGGTTGATCTAACCTTGCTGGCTTTACCTTGCACTAAATGTTATTCCCTTATCATGTATCTGTACACTGTGGACGGCTCGATTGTGTTGCGTTACCACTGACTGGTTAGCGCGCAACAAGAGCTTTTCACTGTACCTCGGTACATGTGACAATAAACTAAACTGAACGAAATAACTGAGTGACAGAGTAACTAGGTAACTAACTAACTAACTAGCTAGCTAGCTGGCTACCTCGGTACACATGACAATAAACTAAACGGAACTAAATAACTGAGTAACCGAGTAACTAGCTAACTAACTAACAAACAAACTATCTATCTAACTGACTGACTGACTGACCGACCGACTGACGGACTAACTAACTAGTTAGCTAGCTAACTGACTCACTCGCTAACTAACTCACTCACTGACTAACAAACAAACAAACAAACTAACTAACTAACCAACCAACCAACTAACCAACTAAGGTAGACAAAAGTGCTGGAGAAACTCAGCGGGTGCAGCAGCATCTGTGGAGCGAAGGAAATAGGCAACGTTTCGGTTCGAAACCCTTCTTCAGACTATTTCCTTCGCTCCATAGATGTTGCCGCACCCGCTGAGTTTCTCCAGCACTTTTGTCTACCTTCGATTTTCCAGCATCTGCTGTTACTTCTTAAACAACTAACTAACTAACTAACTAACTAACTAACTAACTAACTAACTAACTAACTAACTAACTAGCTAACTAACTAATTAACTAACTACTATAACACCAGGATAAGTGCTAACTAACTAACTCACTAACTAACAAGTTAACTAACTAACAAGTTAATTAACTAACTAATGAACTAACTAACTAACTAACTAATAACTAACTAACTACTAGAACACCGGGATAAGTGCTAACTAACTAGCGAACTAACTAGCTAACTAACTAGCTAACTAACTAGCTAATGAACTAGCTAATGAACTAACTAACAAACTAGCTAACTAACCAGCTAACTAACTAACTAACTAACTAACTAACTAACTAACTAGTTAACTAATTAACTACTATAACACCAGGATAAGTGCTAACTGACTAACTAACTAGCTAACTAACTAACTAATTAACTGACTAATTTATTAACTAACTAACTAACTGACTAACTAACTAACTAATTAACTAACTAACAAGCTAACTAACTAACTAACTAGCTACCTAACTAGCTAACTAACTAACCGCTATAACACCAGGATACCTGCTCAGCCAAGTGAACCAAGCCGAATGCCAAAGTAATATCTAAACTACCCTACACTTCAGTCCATATTCAGTAATAAACTATCCGCCCCAGGGAGGGAGAAAGTAAACATAAGCAGGAAAAGAAGTTTCCGTTGAAGTTTTCAGTTTAAAGTTGTTTATTGCAAGCTTACTTTACTGCCACTGATAATTGCTCCGTAAAGATACATCAGCCGCAGTTGAATTGTCTTCGGTAAGGTCTGGCTGCTCTGGAAACTTTCTACAAGGTCATGAGACAAAAAACACAAGAAGCTAAAGTTAGAATAATTGAGAGTCTTTGTATAAAGTCTCCACATAATTAAGCTCTTTGAAAGGTACAACCATTGGAAAAAGTGTCTTCAATACTAGGGTGGCGCAGCGGTAGAGTTGCTGCCTCACAGCGCCGGAGACCCGGGTACGATCCTAACTAGGGGTGCTGTCTCTACGGAGTTTGTACGTTCTCCCCGTGACCTGCGTGGGTTCTCTCCGGGTGCTCCGGTTTCCCCCCACACTCTAAAGCCGTGCAGGTTTCCAGGTTAATTGGCTTCTGTAAGTTGCCTGTAGTGTGTAGTTTAGAGGAAGTGTTTGAGGGATCGCTGGTCGGCGCGGACACGGTGGGCCGAAGGGCCTGTTTCCATGCCCTATCTCTTAACTAGGATGTCAGGACTTTCATATGAGGAAAGATTGGATAGACTCGGCTTGTACTCGCTGGAATTCAGAAGATTGAGGGGGGATCTTATAGAAACTTACAAAATTCTTAAGGGGTTGGACAAGCTAGATGCTGGAAGATTGTTCCCGATGTTGGGGGAGTCCAGAACAAGGGGTCACAGTCTAAGGATAAGGGGGAATTCCTTTAGGACCGAGATGAGGAAAACATTCTTTACACAGAGAGTGGTGAGTCTCTGGAATTCTCTGCCACAGAAGGTAGTTGAGGCCAGTTCATTAGCTATATTTAAGAGGGCGTTGGATGTGGCACTTGTGGCTAAAGGGATCAGGGGGTATGGAGAGAAGGCAGGTACGGGATACTGAGTTGGATGATCAGCCATGATCACATTGAATGGCGGTGCAGGCTCGAAGGGCCGAATGGCCTACTCCTGCACCTATTTTCTATGTTTCTATGTTTCTAACTAAACTAAACTTATTCAACTAGCTTATTCATCTGGAACAAATGAGCCATCCAATTGGAAAAGGGAGATGTAGAGAGGATGTTTCTATTCGTCTAAAAATAAAGGACGTTCCTTTAGGAAGGAGATGAGGAGGAATTTCTTTAGTCAGAGGGTGGTGAATCTGTGGAATTCTTTGCCACAGACGGCTGTGGAGGCCAAGTCAGTGGATATTTTTAAGGCAGAGATAGATAGATTAGTGATTAGTACGGGTGTCAGGGGTTATGGGGAGAAGGGCAGGAGAATGGGGTTGGGAGGGAGAGATAGATCAGCTATGATTGAATGGCAGAGTAGACTTGATGGGCCGAATGGCCTAATTCTACTAATTTCAGTTATGAAATAAAAAGGATTCCACAGACTTAGATGAAGGAATTAGAGTGCAGGATTAGAGGGCATCGATTTAAGGTGAGAAGGGTAAAGTTTAAAGGCAGATGTGCAGAGCAATTTTATTTTACACAGAGGGTGGGGGTGCCTGGAACACATGGAGGTGGAGACAGATACGATAGTGGTGATGGTGGCTTTGAGGGACGCACATCGATATAGACAATAGACAACAGGTGCAGGAGTAGGCCATTCGGCCCTTCGAGCCAGCACCGCCATTCAATGTGATCATGGCTGATCATCCACAATCAGTGCCCCGTTCCTGCCTTCTCCCCATATCCCCTGACTCCGCTATCTTTAAGAGCCCTATCTAGCTCTCTCGTGAAAGTATCCAGAGAACCGGCCTCCACCGCCCTCTGAGGCAGAGAATTCCACAGACTCACAACTCTCTGTGAGAAAAAGTGTTTCCTCGTCTCCGTTTTAAATGGCTTACCCCTTATTCTTAAACTGTGGCCCCTGGTTCTGGACTCCCCCAACATCAGGAACATGTTTCCCGCCTCTAGCGTGTCCAAACCCTTAATAATCTTATATGTTTCAATAAGATCCCCTCTCATCCTTCTAAATCCCAGAGTATACAAGCCCAGCCGCTCCATTCTCTCAGCATATGACAGTCCCGCCATCCCGGGAATTAACCTGGTGAACCTACGCTGC
Organism: Raja brachyura; assembly: GCA_963514005.1. Next base: position 15,507 of record CAUPSL010000137.1, read on the forward strand.
ACTCCCTCAATAGCAAGAATGCCCTTCCTCAAATTAGCGGATATGCAGGGAATGGAAGGATATGGATCACGTGCTGGAATCTGTGGAACTCGTTGCCACAGAAGGCTGGGGAGGGCAGGATAAAAGCCAATTTTAAGCTGGAGATTGTTTTTTGATAAGCACCAGTGTCAGGGTTACGGGGAGAAGGCAGGAGAATGGGGTTGAGAGGGAAAGATATTTCAGCCGTGATGAATGGTGGAGTAGACCTGATGGGCTGAACGGCCTCAATACTGCTCCTATGACTTATGGTCTCATGATCTTATCCCAGCATCTGTAATTCCTTGAGCCTCCTGAGCAAATCATACCCTCTTGGTTGGTAGACACAAAGTGCTGGAGCAACTCAGCGGGTCAGGCAGCATCTTTGGAGAAAATAAACGGGCGATGTTTCGGGTCGGGACCCTTCTTCAGACGCCTGCATTTCCAGCATCTGCAGTTCCTTCCTACACCTTCTTGGCCAGTGGCTTCTTCGTTTAATGTAGTTTGGAGATTCGGCGCGGAAACAGGCCCTTCGGCCCACCGAGTCCGCAGCAACCGGCGATCCCCGCACACTTACACTATCCTACACACTCCAAAAATGGTCCCAATGTTGGGCGAGTCCAGAACCAGGGGCCACGCACAGTCTTAGAATAAAAGGGAGGTCATTTAAGACTGAGGTGAGAAATAACGTTTTCACCCAGAGAGTTGTGAATTTGTGGAATTCCCTGCCACAGAGGGCAGTGGAGGCCAAATCACTGGATGGATTTAAAAGAGAGTTAGACAGAGCTCTAGGGGCTGGTGGAGTCAGGGGATATGGGGAGAAGGCAGCCACGGGTTATTGATTGGGGACGATCAGCCATGATCACAATGAATGGCGGTGCTGGCTCGAAGGGCCGAATGGCCTCCTCCTGCACCTATTTTCTATGTTTCTATGTTTCTTTATTTACACCAAGCCAATTAACCTACAAACCTGCATGACTTTGGAGTGCGGGAAGGAAACCGAAGATCTCGGAGAAAACCCACGCGGGTCACAGGGAGAACGTGCAAACTCCGTACAGACAAGCGCCCGTCTGTACTCAGGATCGAACCCGGCGCTGTGAGGCAGCAACTCTACCGCTGCGCCCCCGTGCCGCCCCCGGCTTCTGTCACAGTGAATACCTTTACTTACCGTGGAAGAATGTGTTGAATTCTTGAGGTAGAACAGCTGGAGTAAACTTGTATTTACTTCTTTCCATCGAGCTGATAATCTCCCTAAAAGCAAAGAGGACCTGTGCAGTTAGGCGTCGGGGTAAACACAGACGGACTTCACAAGCACATCACAAGCATGGCACCTTGCGGGCGGCACGGCGGCGCAGCGGTAGAGCTGCCTGTCCCACTTGGGCGATTGTTTCGGCGACTACAGGCGACTAGGCTGTCGCCACATGTGTCGCCCGTACAGTCGTGAGTCGTCTCCGTCCTCCGTCGCCCAAAGAGTCGTGGCGTCTTTCTGAACATTTTGAAATGTTCAAGCGTTTTGGTGACGGTCGGCGACTGTGGGTTTGACGCCAATGAGCGTAGCTCGACTTCTCCTGACGTAGGGGCTGCGGTCGTTGTCGCCAGGATGGCGTAGGTTGTCGCCGGTGTCGACTTGGTTATTTTGTTGTTGTTAAAGTAATTATCCTATTTCAAATTTTATGTCGGGGGGGGGGGGGGTCTTGTCACCGGTTTTTCGGTGTCCTGCTACGACTATGACAGTCGCCAACAGTCGCCTAAAAATAGCCTGTGGGATAGGCCCATTACAGCACTTGCAGCACCGGAGACCCGGGTTCCATCCCAACTGCGGGTGCTGTCTGTATAGAGTTTGTACATTGACCATGAGAGGATTTGAGTATTGGAATAAAGAGGACCTTCTGCAGTTGTACAGGGCCCTGGTGAGACCACACCTGGAGTATTGTGTGCAGTTTCGGTCCCCTAATTTGAGGAAGGACATTCTTGCGATTGAGGGAGTGCAACGTAGGTTTACAAGGTTAATTCCCGGGATGGCGGGACTGTCATGTGAGGAAAGATTTAAAAGACTAGACTTGGAGTTTAGAAGGATGAGAGGGGAGCTTATAGAAACGTATAAAATTATAAAAGGGATGGACAAGCTAGATGCAGGAAAAATGTTCCCAATGTTGGGCGAGTCCAGAACCAGGGGCCACAGTCTTAGAATAAAGGGGAGGCCATTTAAGACTGAGATGAGAAACCGAGAGAGTTGTGAATTTGTGGAATTCCCTGCCACAGAGGGCAGTGGAGGCCAAGTCACTGGTTGGATTTAAAAGAGAGTTAGACAGAGCTCTAGGGGCTAGCAGAATGAATGGGGTATGGGGTGGAGTGTACAAGCCCAGCCGCTCCATTCTCTCAGCATATGACAGTCCCGCCATCCCGGGAATTAACCTGGTGAACCTACGCTGCACTCCCTCAATACCACAAATGTCCATTCTCAAATTAGGGGGCCAAAACTGCACACAGTACTCCAGGTGTGGTCTCACTTGGTTACTTGGTCCTCCAAAATATTCCAAATTGGAATGTAAACTGGAAGTGGTGGAGGGAGGACTTAAGCCATAAAGGGTTTTTGGGAAGAAAGAGCTTCCTTAAATTTAGTTGTATCTGTTTGGGTAACTATAGTAGGGTGGAGATCATTCCGTGCTTTAATAGTGCGTGGAAAGAACGAATTGCTGTACACATCTGTCTTTGAGGCTGGGACCACAAATTGGATCGAATGCCCTTGTCTGCTCCTAATTGGTTTGGGGATGGTGTAGGTCTTGTGATCTATGTCTAGCTGACCATTTAACATTTTGTAAAAACAAGTCAAACGGTGAGCTTCACGTCTGTCTTGGAGAGGGTTCCACCCCCGCCCAGAGAATTCAGAAGTTTGGTGACACTCGCTTCTCTCTCGTAGGTGTTAGTAACAAATCGAGCGGCCTGTCTTTGGACACGTTCGATGGATGAAATGTTTTTATCTGTGTATGGGTCCCAAGCTGCAACTGCGTAGTCCAGATGAGGTCTAACGAGGGTGAAATACAGCTTCTCCTTGACAGAACCTGAACAATGATGGAAGTTGCGCCTCAGGAAGTTTAGGACACCTGTTGCTTTCACTGTTGCATGATGAGTCTGACCATCCCAACGTAGATCGTTCTGCAATTTGATGCCAAGATACTTGGTTTGTTTGGATTCTTCAAGGGTGACACCAAGTATGTTGTAAGATGTGACGCCTGGATTCCTCTTTCTGGTGACACGCATGGTTTCACATTTGGAAGGGTTGAACTGCATGCCCCATTGTTGTGGCCACTCGGCCATAGTATCGAGATCCTTTTGGAGAGCATCTTCATCATCAGCTGACTTAATTGGACGGTTCAGCAAACAATCATCAGCGAATAGTCTGGTCGTGCTTGCGACTTTTTCATGGATGTCATTTATGTAAAGCAAGAACAGATGTGGGCCAAGTACTGTGCCCTGGTGTGTACCACTCAACACTGGGTGCCAATTGGAGCTCTTTCCGTTCACACACACACACACACACACGTTGAAGGCGTTTTGTCAGGAAACTGGAAATCCATCGTTTCGTGTTGGAACACATATCATAGAAGTCAAGCTTCCGAAGCAGTCTCTGGTGTGGGATGACATCAAATGCTTCAGAAAAGTCCAGCATTAACCGCAAAGAGTAGGAGTGAACGGGTCCTTTTCAGAATGGCAGGCAGTGGCGAGTGGAGTGCCGCAAGGCTCAGTGTTGGGGCCGCAACTGTTTACCATATATAGTAATGATTTGGAAGAGGGAATTAGGAGCAACACTAGCAAGTTTGCGGATGACACAAAGCTGGGTGGCAGTGTGAACTGTGAAGAGGATGTTAGGAAGTTGCCGGGGGACCTGGACAGGTTGAGTGAGTGGGCAGATGCATGGCAGATGCAGTATAATAGAGATAAATGTGAGGTTATCCACTTTGGAGGCAAAAACAAGGGGGCAGATTATTATCTCAATGGGGTTAGGTTAGGCAAGGGGGAGGTACAGCGAGACTTGGGCGTCCTTGTACACCAGTCACTGAAAGTTGGCGTGCAGGTACAGCAGGCAGTGAAGAAAGCTAATGAAATGTTGGCCTTCATAACAAGAGGATTTCAGTACAGGAGTAAAGAGGTTCTTCTGCAGTTGTATAGGGCTCTGGTGAGACCACATCTGGAGTATTGTGTACAGTTTTGGTCTCCTAATTTCAGGAAGGACATCCTTGTGATTGAGGCAGTGCAGCGTAGGTTCATGAGATTGAGCCTGGGATGGCGGGACTGTCATATGAGGAAAGATTGAAAAGATTGGGCTTGTATTCACTGGAGTTTAGAAGGATGAGGGGATATCTTATAGAAACATATAAAATTATAAAAGGACTGGACAAGCTAGATGCAGGAAAAATGTTCCCAATGTTGGGTGAGTCCAGAACCAGGGGCCACAGTCTTAGAATAAAGGGGAGGTCATTTAAGACTGAGCTGAGAAAAAACTTTTTTACCCAGAGAGTTGTGAATTTGTGGAATTCCCTGCCACAGAGGGCAGTGGAGGCCAAACCACTGGATGGATTTAAGAGAGAGTTAGATAGAGCTCTTGGGGCTGGTGGACAAGGGATATGGGGAGAAGACAGGCACGGGTTATTGATTGGGGACGATCAGCCATGATCACAATGAATGGCGGTGCTGGCTCGAAGGGCCGAATGGCCACCTCCTGCACCTATTTTCTATGTTTCTCTGTTACTGAATCAGTGATGATGTTACCACCAAGGTGCTTGGCTAGGTCACTTGTCGTCAGGATAAGGTGAGACTCACATGATCTATGCCTCCTAAATGCATGTTGGTTGTCAGCAAGAATGTTATGTTTGCTCACGTGTCGCATCAGATTACTATCAATTAAATGCTCCAGCAGTTTAGAAACATAGAAACATAGAAAAATAGGTGCAGGAGTAGGCCATTCAGCCCATCGAGCCAGCACCGCCCTTCAATATGATCATGGCTGATCATCTAACTCCCTCTTGAATATAGCCAATGAACTGGCCTCAACTACCTTCTGTGGCAGAGAATTCCAGAGACTCACCACTCTCTGTGTAAAGAATGTTTTCCTCATCTCGGTCCTAAAGGAATTCCCCCTTATCCTTAGACTGTGACCCCTTGTTCTGGACTCCCACAACATCGGGAACAATCTTCCTGCATCTAGCTTGTCCAACCCCTTAAGAATTTCGTAAGTTTCTATAAGATCCCCCCTCAATCTTCTAAATTCCAGTGAGTACAAGCCGAGTCTATCCAGTCTTTCTTCATATGAAAGTCCTGACATCCCAGGAATCAGTCTGGTGAACCTTCTCTGAACCCCCTCTTTGGCAAGAATGTCTTTCCTCAGATTTGGAGACCAAAACTGTACGCAATACTCCAGGTGTGGTCTCACCGAGGCCCTGTACAACTGCAGTACAACCTCCCTGCTCCTATACTCAAATCCTTTCGCTATGAATGCTAACATACCATTTGCTTTCTTCACTGCCTGCTGCACCTGCGTGCCTACTTTCAATGACTGGTGTACCATGACACCCAGGTCTCGTTGCAGCAAGTACTTGTTAATGAAACAGGACGATAATTCGCTGGGTTGGTGGTTGAACCTTTCTTAAAGAGAGGAGTGATGTTGGCCTTCCTCCAATCCAGCGGTACATCGCCCGAGTCAAGCGATTGTTGAAAAGTGAACTGTAAAACTGGAGCCAGTTCTTGGGCTGCGATCTTGAGGGCTTGATTTTGTATCTGATCTGGTCTAATTGCTCTTGTGGTATTAATGTTGAGCAATAACGTCTTGACACCTTCAACCTCAATTTTAATAGTAGGCATATCAGCATACAGGCTGGGCGGAAGGACTGGAAATGATGAAGGCTCCACATCTTCCCGGGTGAAAACGTGTTGGAATTGGTTCGCAAGAGCTTCTGCTTTCGCCTGGTCGTCGGTGATCAGGCAGATGTTCACTTTTAGCATCTGGACACCAGTGTTGTCTGTCCATCTGGATTTCACATATCTCCAAAAAGCCTTGGGTTGTTCTCCCCCAAGAATAGAGGAAACATGTTGTCTATGAGCACTCCTAATTGCACGATCGACTTGCTTTCGCACACTAGTAAAGTGTCCCAGTCCAATTTTGTACCCCCTTTTTTGGCACGGATATAAAACTTCTCTTTGTTACTGCAGAGATGTTTCAGTTTTGTCAAAAACCAAGGAGGACACATACGGCCCTTGATTAGTTTTTGAGGAACATCATTTGTGACAATATTATTTAAAGAGTCTCTCAGCCACACCCAGTTGTCTTCTACGGATCTGTTATCTGGTTGCAGGTTGAAGAAATCTTTTCCCAGTTTTTTTGCTAAGTCGTTAAATTCCTTGCTGTTCACAAGGGCCCTGTACAACTGCAGAAGGACCTCTTTGCTCCTGTCCTCAACTCCTCTCCTTCCTAAAGGAACGTCCTTTAATTCTGAGGCCGTGACCTCTGGTCCTAGACTCTCCCACTTGTGGAAACATCCGCTCTATTTTGCAATTAGATGACTCATTTATTCTAGATGGAGAGGTTTGTTTAATAGATAGAGCATGGGCCCACCGAGTCTGCACCGACTTGGCCTCCACCGCCGTCCGTGGCAATTAGTTCCACAGATTCACCGCCCTGGTCAGTGTTTGTCGCCACCGCGCCTGTACTCACCCGCCCAGTTGCCGCCTCCAGATTTGGTACGGGTCGAAGAGGCATTCGCACAGGTGCACGGCGTACGCGGTCAACTGCTCGACCTTTGCGGTGTCCGGCAAAAGTCTCCGTGTTTCATTCTTCAGCTGAGGAGAGAGAAAGACCGTTCAGACAAACTGGCAGCAGATTGTGCGGGCACGGTGGCGCAGCGACCTCACAGCGCCGGGGACCAGGGTTCCATCCCCACTTCGGCCGCTGTCTGTGCGGAGTTTGCACGTTCTCCCCGTGACCCGCGTGGGTTTTTCTCCGAGATCTTCGGTTTCCTCCCACACTCCAAAGACCTGCAGGTTTGTAGGTTAATTGGCTCGGTCTGAAAGTAACAAAATTGTCCCTAGTGCGTGCAAGGTAATGTTAGTGTGCGGGGATCGCTGGTCGGCGCGGACACGGTGGGCCGAAGGGCCTGTTTCACCGCTGTATTTCTAAACTAAACTAAACTAAACAGATGACAACTCTTCCTATAGAACAATCTCATTTCATAGATTAAAGGACACAGGGTGCTGGAGTAACTCAGCGGGTCAGGCAGCATCTGTGGAGAACATGGATAGGTGACGTTTCACAGAGTGCTGGAGTAACTCAGCGGGTCAGGCAGCATCTGTGGAGAACATGGATAGGTGACATTTCACAGGGTGCTGGAGTAACTCAGCGGGTCAGGCAGCATCTGTGGAGAACGTGGATAGGTGACGTTTCACAGAGTGCTGGAGTAACTCAGCGGGTCAGGCAGCATCTGTGGAGAACGTGGATAGGTGACGTTTCACAGAGTGCTGGAGTAACTCAGCGGGTCAGGCAGCATCTGTGGAGAACACGGATAGGTGACATTTTAAAATAGTTTAGAGATACGCTGAGTAACGATCACCCCATACACTAGCACCATCCTACACACACTAGGGACAATTTACGCTTTTTCCGAAGCCAATAAACCTACGATCTTGCATGTCTTTGGCGTGTGGGAGGAAACCGACCCGGAAAAACCCCGCGCAGGTCACAGGGCGAAGGTACATACTCCGTATAGACAGCGCCCGTAGTCGGGATCGAACCCGGGTCTCTGGCGCTGCGAGGCAGTCGCTCTACTCCTGCACCATAGTGCCCGCATCTCGGATGGATCGATGACAGATATTGCAGGTGAAACCGTAACTCAACGTGTCAATGGGTCCCATCGCAAGTCAATGAGTGAAGGAGGGCTCACCTCAGATATACACACCGACAACAGTTGAATCACCTCCAGGATGAAGGTCGGAGTGATCTTTGCCTCAATATTTTCAAAGTTTCTGCATGATGAAGAAATGGAATCGGTTATTGGGCATCCCTGTGCGAGACGCAGTCAAGGCAAAATAAAGTTATTAAGGGTTTGGACCCACTAGAGGCAGGAAACATGTTGGGGGAGTCCAGAACCAGGGGCCACAGTTTAAGAATAACCATATAACCATATAACAATTACAGCACGGAAACAGGCCCTCTCGGCCCTTCAAGTCCATGCCGAACAACTTTTTTCCCTTAGTCCCACCTTCCTGCACACATACCATAACCCTCCATACCCTTCTCATCCATATGCCTATCCAATTTATTTTTAAATGATACCAACGAACCTGCCGCCACCACTTCCACTGGAAGCTCATTCCACACCGCTACCACTCTCTGAGTAAAGAAGTTCCCCCCCATGTTACCCCTAAACCTCTGTCCCTTAATTCTAAAGTCATGTCCTCTTGTTTGAATCTTCCCTATTCTCATAGGGAAAAGCTTGTCCACATCAACTCTGTCTATCCCTCTCATCATTTTAAAGACCTCTATCAAGTCCCCCCTTAACCTTCTGTGGGGTAAGTCATTTAGAACGGAGACGAGGAAACACTTTTTCTCACGGGGAGTTGTGAGTCTGTGGAATTCTCTGCCTCAGAGGGCGGTGGAGGCCGGTTCTCTGGATACTTTCAAGAGAGAGCTGGATAGGGCTCTTAAAGATAGTGGAGTCAGGGGATATGGGGAGAAGGCAGGAACGGGGTACTGATTGGGGATGATCTGCCGTGATCACATTGAATGGCGGTGCTGGCTCGAAGGGCCGAATGGCCTACTCATGCACCTATTGTCTGTTGAACTGGAACTGAACGACTTCATTCTGCCCCGATCACTTATAAACTTATGCAACAGAAATAATCAGTGATGTGAATAGGACGCACCTGCAGATGATAATGAGGAACTTTATTAGGAGCAGTGCCTGTCCAAGGCCCGTCTCCGCCTCTTCGGTGGATAATCTCTTCACACATTGACTCAGCTGTTGGCTCAGAACTTGGAGCACGTTGTCCGGCAACAGTGGGATCTCTGCCGTCATCTCCTCTGGTCTAAGAAGCAAGAAAAGTCAGAGGGCTGAAACCACGGCAACAAGACTTTCATCAGATCCGGCCTTGATAAAGGAACTCCTTCACCCCCTTCCCCGGTCACAGACTCATAGAGTGACACAGCATGGAAACAGGCCCTTCAGCCCAACTTGCCAACACCGACCAACAATGTCCCAGCTGCACTAGTCCCACCTGCCTGCATTTGGCCCATATCCCTCTAAACGCTAATCGCTTTTTCTCACAGAGTGTTGTGAGTCTGTGGAATGCTCAGCCGCTTCTCTGGATGCTTTGAAGAGAGAGCTGGACAGAGCTCTTAAAGATAGCGGAATCAGGGGATATGGGGAAAAGGCAGGAACGGGATACTGCTCGGGGATGATCTGCCGTGATCACATTGAATGTTGGTGCTGGCTCGAAGGGCCGAATGGCCTACTCCTGCACCTGTTGTCTATTGTCTATTGTGTAAACCTGTCCTATCCATGTACCTGTCTAACTGTTTCTTAAACATTGTGATAGTCCCAGCCTCAACTACCTCCTCTGGCAGCTCGTTCCATACACCCATCACCCTTTGTGTGAAAAATTACCCCTCAGATTCCATATAACAATTACAGCGCGGAAACAGGCCATCTCGGCCCTTCAAGTCCGTGCCGAACAACCTTTTTCCCTTAGTCCCACCAGCCTGCACTCATACCATAACCCTCCATGCCCTTCTCATCCATATGCCTATCCAATTTATTTTTAAATGATACCAACGAACCTGCCGCCACCACTTCCACTGGAAGCTCATTCCACACCGCTACCACTCTCTGAGTAAAGAAGTTCCCCCTCATGTTACCCCTAAACTTCTGTCCCTTAATTCTAAAGTCATATCCTCTTGTTTGAATCTTCCCTATTCTCAAAGGGAAAAGCTTGTCCACATCAACTCTGTCTATCCCTCTCATCATTTTAAAGACCTCTATCAAGTCCCCCCTTAACCTTCTGCGCTCCAGAGAAAAAGACCTAACTTATTCAACCTATCTCTCTAACTTAGCTGTTGAAACCCAGGCAACATTCTAGTAAATCGCCTCTGTACTCTCTCTATTTTCTATTAAATCTTTTCCCCTTCGCCTTAAACCTATGTCCCCTGGTTCTTGATTCCCCGACTCTGGCCAAGAGACTACATGTCTTCCCAAACTACTCCTCTCATGATTTTAAACACCTCTATAAATCACCCCTCATCCTCCTGCGCTCCATGGAATAGAGACCCAGCCCGCTCAACCTCTCCCTGTACCTCACACCCTCTAGTCCTGGCAACGTCCTCGTAAATATTTGCATCCTATCCAGCTTGGCAACACAATTTAAAACATTTGATGTTGACAACAATTTGTCTGAAAAGAAATATTACAATGGACAAGTATCATTTATTTATAACAAAAATCAAGGGGTAAGGTTATAAAATGTTCGATGGCTGCTTAGCTTTTTTCATAAAGACAGACACAAAATGCTGGAGCAACTCTGCGGGACAGGCAGGATCTCTGGAGAGAAGGAATGGGCGACGTTTCGGGCCGAGACCCTTCTTCAGACTGAGAGTCGGGGGAGAGGGAAACGAGAGATATAGAAACATAGAAACATAGAAACATAGAAAAATAGGTGCAGGAGTAGGCCATTCGGCCCTTCTATGTTTCTCTGTTACTGAATCAGTGATGATGTTACCACCAAGGTGCTTGGCTAGGTCATTTGTCGTCAGGATAAGGTGAGACTCACATGATCTATGCCTCCTAAATGCATGTTGGTTGTCAGCAAGAATGTTATGTTTGCTCACGTGTCGCATCAGATTACTATCAATTAAATGCTCCAGCAGTTTAGAAACATAGAAACATAGAAAAATAGGTGCAGGAGTAGGTCATCCGGCCCTTCGAGCCTGCACCGCCATTCAATGTGATCATGGCTGATCATCCAACTCAGTATCCCGTACCTGCCTTCTCTCCATACCCCCTGATCCCTTTAGCCACAAGGGCCACATCTAACGCCCTCTTAAATATAGCCAATGAACTGGCCTCAACTACCTTCTGTGGCAGAGAATTCCAGAGACTCACCACTCTCTGTGTAAAGAATGTTTTCCTCATCTCGGTCCTAAAGGAATTCCCCCTTATCCTTAGACTGTGACCCCTTGTTCTGGACTCCCCCAACATCGGGAACAATCTTCCAGCATCTAGCTTGTCCAACCCCTTAAGGATTTTGTAAGTTTCTATAAGATCCCCCCTCAGACGGTGATGTGGAGAGATATAGAACAAATTAATGAAAGATGTGCAAAAAAGTAACAATCATAAAGGAAACAGGCCATTGTTAGTGAAAATGAGTTACAGACAATGAGATTTTATCACCATCTATATCTCTTATTTCCCTTTCCTCTGACCCTCAGTCTGAAGAAGGGTCTTGATAATAGATAATAGATAATTATCTATAAGGGATCTAAGAAGGGTCCTTTTAAATCTTTCTCTAAATTTATGCCCTCTAGCTTTCGACTTTCCCACCGCTGACTCATCTATGCCCACCCCCCATTATTTTATACACCCCTCTAAGATCAGCCTTCAATCTCCTATGTTTTGGAGGGGGAAAAGTCTCAGCCTATCCAGTCTCTCCGTATAACTCTACTCTTCCAGTTCTGGTAAGATCCTCGTGAATCTTTCCTGGCTTAATGACATTGCCCCGATGGATGGGCAACCAAAACCCCACTCAGTACTCCGTGTGGTCTCTCGAACAATTGCAACAATAGGTGCAGGAGTAGGCCATTCGGCCCTTTGTGCCAGCACCGCCATTCAATGTGATCATGGCTGATCGTCCCCAATCAGTGCCCCGTTACTGCCTTCTCTCCATATCCCTTAACTCCGCTGTCCCTAAGAGCCCAATCCAAAGGGCGTGTCCCACTTACGCAACTTTTTCAGCGACTTGCCGGCACCAGTCATCGGTCGTTGCATGTCGGTGAAATTTTTCAACATGTTGAAAACCCAGCAGCGACCAGAACAAGGTACCACTCTTTGGGCGACCACTCACGACCATACAGGCTTCACCCCGCGACATGTCGCCTGTATGGTCGTGTGTCGTCTCCTCAGCCGCCCAAAGAGTCGTAGCGTCTTTCTGGTCTCCGCTGGATTTTCAACATGTTGAAAAATTTCGCCGACATGCAACGACCAATGACGGGTGCTGGCAGTCGCCGGAAAAACTCTCGTAAATGGGACAGGCCCATAACTCTCTCTTGAAAGCATCCAGAGAACCAGCCTCCACCGCCCTCTAAAGCAGAGAATTCCACAGACCAGAAACGTCACCCATTCCTTTTCTCCAGAGATGCTGCCTGACCGGCTGTGTTACTCCGGCTTGTGTGTCTATCTTTGGTTGAAACCAGCGTCTGCAGTTCCTTCCTGCACTTCAAAAACCACAAAGGTACACTCCCGCTCAACAAGCACTGATTAGCCTCCAAAGACTGAGCCCTTTAGACTGTCTAAACCACCGCAGATCTGTTCCAACCTGTTTGAGTTGCACAAAACCTTGTCAGATGTGAGTCACTAAGTCAGTGCTTGCACCACCCAAGTAATCAAACAAAATAAAAATGTACCCACTTGTCCCCTGCCAGGTTTAACCCTTTGTGCCAGAAAAAAAATAATTCTTGATTAGTTCGGGTGTCAGAGTTTAAGGGGAGGAGGCAAGAGAATGGGGTTAGGAGGAGGAGATAGATCAGCCGTGATTGAATGGCAAGTAGACTCGATGGGCCGAACGATGGGCCTAATTCCACTCCTATCCCAGCTTTTTCCTCCCTTCAGTTACAAAAGAATCAAGAACAACGTGGATAAGTCTCCAGGTCCAGACAGGATATTCCCTAAGACATCGAGGGAAGTTAGTGTAGAAATAGCAGGGGCTATGACAGAAATATTTCAGATGTCATTAGAAACGGGAATAGTGCCGGAGGATTGGCGTACTGCGCATGTTGTTCCATTGTTTAAAAAGGGTTCAAAGAATAAACCTAGCAATTATAGACCTGTTAGTTTGACGTCAGTGGTGGGCAAATTAATGGAAAGGATACTTAGAGATAATATATATAAGCATCTGGATAAACAGGGTCTGATCAAGAACAGTCAACATGGATTTGTGCCTGGAAGGTCATGTTTGGCAAACCTTCTGGAATTTTTTGAAGGTTAAGGGGGGACTTGATTGAGGTCTTTAAAATGATGAAAGGGATGGACAGAGTTGACGTGGATAAGCTTTTCCCATTGAGGGTAGGAAAGATTCAAGCAAGAGGGCATGACATGAGAATGAAGGGACAGAAGTTTAAGGGTAACATGAGGGGGAACTTCTTTACTCAGAGAGTGGTGGCTGTGTGGAATGATCTTCCTGCAGAAGTGGTGGAGGCAGGATCGATTTTAACATTTAAAAGTAAAGTGGATAGGTATATGGACGGGAAGGGAATGGAGGGGTAAGGTCTGTGTGCAGGTAGATGGGACTAGGGGAACATAAATGGTCGGCACGGACTGGAAGGGCCGAGAAGGCCTGTTACCGTGCTGAAATTGTTATATGGTTACATAGCCCTCGCTCAGAGGATGTCAGGAAAGGATTGGGAGAACAGATACATTTTTAGGCTAGACTTAAAGGAGTTGATGGAGGGGGCAGTTCTGATGGGAAGAGGGATGCTGTTCCACAGTCTAGGAGCTGCAACCACAAAGGCGCGGTTGGCCGCCCCTGAGCTTATGCCTAGACCGCGGGATGTTCAGTAACCCCAAGTCGGCCGATCTGAGGGACCTGGAGGTGGTGTGGTGGGTGAGAAGACTTTTGATGTAGGTGGGGGCAAGCCCGTTGAGGGCTTTGTGGACAAAGAGGAGGGTCTTGAAATTTATTCAGAACCGCACGGGGAGCCAGTGGAGAGAGGCCAGGATCGGGGTGATGTGGTCCCTTTTTCGGGTGCCCGTCGGGAGTCTCGCTGCGGCGTTTTGGACCAGTTGCAGGCGGGACAGGGAAGATTGGCTGATGCCAGTGTAAAGGGAGATGCAGTAATCGAGGCAGGAGGAGATAAATGTGTGGATGATCTTTTTGAGGTTGTCAAACTGGAGGAATTGTTTTACTTTAGATATCGTCCGAAGCTGGACGAAGCTAGCTTTTACCACGGCATTGACTTGTTTGTCAAACTTCAGTGCTGAGTCAAACATCACAAGGTTTGAGATGTGGGGTAAGGCTTCCAAGGCTGCCTGCTATCATTTTGATTGAGTCCGAGGGGCCGAGAAGGATGACCTCAGACTTACTCTCATTTTAGACAATAGTCAATAGACAACAGGTGCAGGAGTAGGCCATTCGGCCCTTCGTGCCAGCACCGCCATTCAATGTGATCATAGCTGATCATCCCCAATCAGTACCCCGTTCCTGCCTTCTCCCCATATCCCCTGACTCCGCTATCTTTAAGAGCCCTATCTAGCTCTCTCTTGAAAGCATCCAGAGAACCGGCATCCACCGCCCTCTGAGGCAGAGAATTCCACAGACTCACAACTCTCTGTGTGAAAAAGTGTTTCCTCGTCTCCGTTCTAAATGGCTTACCTCTTATTACCCCTTTTACACCTTACGCTGCCTCGGCAAGGGATTTCTTTAGCCAAAGGGTGGTGAATCAGTGGAATTCATTGCCAGGCAGCTATGGAGGCCAAGTCATTGGATATTTTTGTAAGGTGGATGTTGACAGATTTTGATTAGTAAGGGTGTTTCCTCCTTAAAAAATATCCATTGACTTGGCCTCCGCAGCCATTTGTTGCAATGAATTCCACAGATTCACCACCCTCTGGCTAAAGAAATTCCTTGTCATCTCCTTCCTAAAGGTGTGCCATTTTACTCTGCGACTGTGCCCTCTAGTCCTCGACTCTTCCATCCAATACTTCAAATAATAGTCCACATTACACTGAGAGTCTAGAGAGCAGTCCTGAACTACTATCTACCTCATCGGGAAACCTTGGACTATCTTTGATCAGACTTGACGGCATGGCAGATGGGCTTGTCGGCGCTGGGCCTGTACTCACTGGAGTTTAGATGAATGAGGGGGGACCTCATTGAACCGTACAGAATAGTGAAAGGCCTGGATAGAGTGGATGTGGAGAAGGTGTTTCCACTAGTGGGAGAGTCTGGGACCAGAGGTCACAGCCTCAGAAGTAGAGGACTTTCCTTTGGGAAGGAGATGAGGAGGAATTTCTTCAGTCAGAGGGTGGAGAATCTGTGGAATTCTTTGCCACAGAGGGCTGCGGAGGCCAAGTCAGTGGATATTTTTAATGCAGAGATAGGCAGATTCTTGATTAGTACGGGTGTCAGGGGTGGCAAAAATAGGAAAACAGACTATTATCTAAATGGAGGCCAATTAGGAAAAGGGGAGATGCAGCGCGACCTGGGTGTCATGGTACACCAGTCATTGAAAGTAGGCATGCAGGTGCAGCAGGCAGTGAAGAAAGCGAATGGTATGTTAGCTTTCATAGCAAAAGGATTTGAGTATAGGAGCAGGGAGGTTCTACTTCAGTTGTATAGGGCCTTGGTGAGACCACACCTGGAGTATTGCGTACAGTTCTGGTCTCCAAATCTGAGGAAGGACATTATTGCCATAGAGGGAGTGCAGAGAAGGTTCACCAGACTGATTCCTGGGATGTCAGGACTGTCTTATGAACAAAGACTGCATAGACTCGGTTTGTACTCTCTAGAATGTAGGAGATTGAGAGGGGATCTTATAGAAACGTACAAAATTCTTAAGGGGTTGGACAGTCTAGATGCAGGAAGATTGTTCCCGATGTTGGGGAGGTCCAGGACAAGGTGTCACAGCTTAAGGATAAGGGGGAAATCCTTTAGGACCGAGATGAGAAGGACTTTTTTTCACACAGAGAGTGGTGGGTCTCTGGAAACATAGAAACAACATAGAAACATAGAAATTAGGTGCAGGAGTAGGCCATTCGGCCCTTCGAGCCTGCACCGCCATTCAATATGATCATGGCTGATCATCCAACTCAGTATCCCGTACCTGCCTTCTCTCCATACCCTCTAATCCCCTGAGCCACATCTAACTCCCTCTTAAATATATCCAATGAACTGGCCTCAACTACCCTCTGTGGCAGAGAGTTCCAGAGACCCACCACTCTCTGTGTGAAGTCTCTGCCACAGAGGGTAGTTGAGGCCAGTTCATTGGCTATATTTAAGAGGGAGTTAGATGTGCCCCTTGTGGCTAAGGGGATCAGAGGGTATGGAGAGTAGGCAGGTACGGGATACTGAGTTGGATGATCAGCCGTGATCATATTGAATGGCGGTGCAGGCTCGAAGGGCCGAATGGCCTACTCCTGCACCTAATTTCTATGTTTCTATGTTTCTATATTATGGGGAGAAGGCAGGAGAATGGACTTGGAGAGATAGATCAGCCTCATTGAATGGCGGAGTAGACGTGATGGGCTGAAAGGCCTAATTCTGCTCATATCACTTCTGACATGACGTTACTGGCTTTTCCTTGCACTAAACGTTATTCCCTTATCATGTATCTGTACACTGTAAACGGCTCGATTGCAATCACGTATTGTCTTTCCGCTGACTGGTTAGCACGCAACAAAAGCTTTTCACCGTACCTCGGCACACGTGACAATAAACTGAACTGAAACTGAAACTCAAACTCAAAAAAAGATATCGTGCCACTGTGCTGGAAAATCTTGGCAGTCAGTCTTGAGATTCATTTATTGATAATTGGTCTCAACCCGAAACGTCGCCCATTCCTTCGCTCCGTAGATGCTGCCTCACCCGTTGAGTTTCTCCAGCATTTTTGTCTACCTATTGATAATGGGGTGTTGGTGAGGCCACGTTGATAGTTATTGCCTTCAGCTTCGGCAAACATGTTCAAGGAAAGATGTTGTTAAACTGGAAAGGGTGCAGAGAAGATTTACAAGGATGTTGCCAGGACTCGAGGGCCTGAGCTAGAGGGAGAGGTTGAGCAGGCTGGAACTTTATTCCTTGCAGGAGGATGAGGGGTGATCTTATAGATGTGTACAAAATCATGAGTGTAGTGGACAGGGTGAATGCACGGCCTTTCACCAGAGTGGAGGAATCAAGAACAAGAGGACATAGATTTAAGGTGAGAGGGGAAAGGTGTGATAGAAACCTGAAGGGCAACTTTTTTTTCCCTGCAATGGGTGGTGGCTGTATGGAATGAGCTGCCGGAGGAGGTAGTTGAAGCAGGTACTATGTTAAAAAAACATTTGGACAGGGTACATGGATAGGACAAGTTTAGAGGGATATGGGCCAATAGACAATAGACAATAGGTGCAGAAGGAGGCCATTCGCCCCTTCGTGCCAGCACCGCCCCATTCAATGTGATCATGGCTGATCATCCCCAATCAGTACCCCGTTCCTGCCTTCTCCCCATATCCCCTGACTCCGCTATCTTTAAGAGCCCTATCTAGCTCCCTCTTGAAAGTATCCAGCGAACCGGCCTCCACCGCCCTCATAGGCAGAGAATTCCACAGACTCACAACTCTCTGTGAGAAAAAGTGTTTCCTCATCTCTGTTCTAAATGGCTTACCCCTTATTCGTAAACTGTGGCCCCTGGTTCTGGACTCCCTCAACATCGGGAACATGTTTCCTGCCTCTAGCGTGTCCAAACCCTTAACAATTTTATATGTTTCAATAAGACCCCCTCTCATACTTCTAAACGCCAGAGTGTACAAGCCCAGCCGCTCCGTTCTCTCAGCATATGACAGTCCCACCATCCCGGGAATTAACCTTGTAAACCTACGCTGCACTCCCTCAAAAGAAGAATGTCCATCCTCAAATTAGGGGACCAAAACTGCACACAATACTCCAGGTGTGGTCTCACTAGGGCTCTGTACAACTGCAGAAGGACCGCTTTGCTCCTATACTCAACTCCTCTTGTTATAAAGGCCAACATGCCATTCGCTTTCTTCACTTCCTGCTGTACCTGCATGCTTACTTTCATAGACTGATGAACAAGGACCCCCAGATCCTGTTGTACTTCCCCTTTTCCCAACTTGACACCATTTCGATAGTAATCTGCCTGCCTCATTTTGTTACCAAAGTGGGTAACCTCACATTTATCCACATTAAACTGCATCTGCCATGCATCTGCCCACTCACCCAACCTGTCCAAGTCACCCTGCATTCTCATAGCATCCTCCTCACAGTTCACACTGCCATCCAGCTTTGTGTCATCTGCAAATTTGCTAATGTGACTTTGAATCCCTTCATCTAAATCATTGATGTATATTGTAAATAGCTGCGGTCCCAGCACCGAGCCTTGCGATACCCCACGAGTCACTGCCTGCCATTCTGAAAGGGACCCGTTAATCCCCACTCTTTGTTTCCTGTCTGCCAACCACTTCTCTATCCATGTCAGCACTCTACCCCCAATACCATGTGCCCTAATTTTGCCCACTAATCTCCTATGTGGGACCTTATCAAATGCTTTCTGAAAGTCCAGGTACACTACATCCACTGGCTCTCCCTTGTCCATTTTCCTAGTTACATCCTCAAAAAATTCCAGAAGATTAGTCAAGCATGATTTCCCCTTCGTAAATCCATGCTGACTCGGACCGATCCTGTTACTGCTATCCAAATGTGCGGCTATCTCTTCTTTTATAATTGACTCCAGCATCTTCCCCACCACTGATATCAGGCTAACTGGTCTATAATTCCCTGTTTTCTCTCTCCCGCCTTTCTTAAAAAGTGGGATAACATTAGCTACCCTCCAATCCACAGGAACTGATCCTGAGTCTATAGAACATTGGAAAATTATCACCAATGGATCCACGATTTCTAGAGTCACTTCCTTAAGTCTGGGATGTAGACCATCTGGCCCTGGGGATTTATCAGCCTGCAGTCCCTTCTTCTTCTTCGTGCGAATGAAACATAAACCACAGGAATAGTTAGATCTCAGGCTGGGTGTTGAGCAGCCAGGTTGTTGCCTCTGTTGGCGTCAATGTCTGCCAGGCCCTGACAGAGCTCCATTTGGTGGGTGGTAGAGCGGGCACCCACAGATGACATGGTTGGCTGTCTGGAGTTCTGCTCCGCATCCACAGGCCGGGCTCTGGCGGAGGGAGGGAGCCCCCATCTATCCCCACACGCTGGCGTTGAAACGCCCAACTCCAGCACCAAGTCTGTTGACCTTCACCCATGCTCCTCTGGGGAGGTCAGACCCTGGACAGCTTTGATCTGGTGAAGAGATGTCGCTGTGTAATGAAGATGAGGTTGCCTTCCGCTCCCGTGACCACTTGGTGGCCATCCAGTGTGCTTTTGTCTCAGTTGGCTGGATGGATGGATGCTAGGAGTTGTTTTCCATGTGGAGCAAAGGGGAGACGGGACTTCAGTCGGGGTGGCTTCTGCTCTCTGCTGATAGCCTGATGGAGTAGGTGATCTGGGTCTATGGCACAACGAGATAGTGCCAGAGTTGCTGCTTGCCTTCGGATCTCTGCAGGTGGAATGCCTGCAAGTATATGGAGCTGCTCGACTGGATTGGGTTGAAGGCACCCAGTGATGGTTCATCAGGTGCTGTTCAGGCTCGTGTCTATCAGGCTGGTCTGTCTACTTCTACTCCATACGGGTGCGCAGTGCTCAGCTGGGGCATACGCAAGAGCCAAGGCAGAGGTGCAACGAGTTGATGGACTGGCTTCCCAATCCGTTCCTGCCAGGTGTTGGATGAGGCCGCTACGTGCCATAACCTTGTCGCAGAGACCAGCCAGGTGTTGACAAAATGTAAGCGGCCTGGCCAGCTTTATGCCGAGGTAAGAGGGTGTTTGTTAGAAGTCCAAGCGCCTGTTGTTAACAAAAACAGCTAGCTCTCGCTTAGCTTCCTTGTTGTTTGGATGGAATGCTGTTGACACTGTTTTGCCTTCCCTCAGCTTTAGACGTCACTGTCGTAGGCATGGGCGGAAATCCCCATGCTTTGAGTATAGGATTTGAGTATAGGAGCAGGGAGGTTCTACTGCAGTTGTACAGGGTCTTGGTGAGGCCACACCTGGAGTATTGCGTACAGTTTTGGTCCCCAAATCCGAGGAAAGACATTCTTGCCATAGAGGGGGTGCAGAGAAGGTTCACCAGACTGATTCCTGGGATGTCAGGACTTTCATATGAGGATAAGGGGGAAGTCTTTTAGGACCAAGATGAGAAGATCATTTTTCTCACAGAGAGTGGTGAATCTGTGGAATTCTCTGCCACAGAAGGTAGTTGAGGCCAGGTCATTGGCTATATTTAAGAGGGCGTTAGATGTGGCCCTTGTGGCTAAAGGGATCAGGGGGTATGGAGAGAAGGCAGGTACGGGATACTGAGTTGGATGATCAGCCATGATCATATTGAATGGCGGTGCAGGCTCCAAGGGCTGAATGACCTACTCCTGCACCTATTGTCTATGTTTCTATGTTTCTATGAGAGGGGGGGGGGACAATCCCCCCCGTGTTTTGTAATCCGGACTTTATCAGACGCTTTCTAAGGGCTGAATCGGCACGTTCGCGGGGCCTTTCATCGCCCGGCGCGGCTTAAAATCAAACTGCTACATCGAGGCGATCGAGGCTTCCGATGTTGAAGCCCCCGCGATCGGGCCGATGAAAGCCCCACAATTCGGGGCGGACGAAGCTGCTGTTGCTGGAGTTCGGAGTCGGTCACCAACCAGGTCAGCTCCCGATGTTACCGTCCACAGGGCCCACGGCTGAAGCATCGCTTGTGTGCGCATGGGCACCAAGAAATTGTGTGTGTGTGTGTGTGTGTCCCATGTTTTGATAGCAATTTCTGTGCCATACTGTTAAAGTCCCCATGAATTAACTCAAGAAGCTTTCGATTGTCTTCCACTCTGTGTGTTTCATCAGGATGGCTAGATCTTCAGCTTACCCATATTTCCCAGCGATGGTCTCTGGGAGGTCATGGCGTACACGTTGAAAAGCAGCGGAGCCAAGGCGGATCCCTGTGGGACGCCATTCTTCAGTCTACATAGCCTACTCTGCTGTCCATCGCTGGTCTTAAGCACAAAGCTGCGCTTTGATATCAGCTCCATGATTTGGCGTACCATGCGCCTGTCTGGCAGCACCCGGAGTAGCTTTGCCGTTAGTCCCCGGTGCCACACAGTGTCGTAGGCAGCTGTCAGATCTACAAGAACAGCTCCTGCCTTCTCATTTGCCTCAAAGCAGTCCTCGATGTCTTGGGTAAGGAGGGTTACCTGGTCCGCAGTAGATCGACCTTGGCGGATACCAGCCTGCTTGTGGGGTATTTGAGGGTCTATGATGGGGTTGATTCACCCGTGGATCAGCCTCTCAAGGAGTTTGTATGGGATGCAGAGGAGCGAGATGGGCCGATGGCTTTTAGGATCTTCCTTTGGTCAGTCGCCAGTCTACCCAACACCATTTCCTGCCTAATGTGGATTTCCTTCAGTTCCTCCGTCACCCCAGATCCTCTGGCCACTACTATATCAGGAAGATTGTTTGTGTCCTCCTTAGTGAAGACAGATCCAAAGTACCTGGTCAACCCGTCTGCCATTTCCTTGTTCCCCACAATAAATTCACCTTTTTCAGTTTTCAAAGTGCCAACTTTGGTCTTAATTAATTTTTTCCTCTTCACTATCCTGCTTTATATTCTTGGCTAGCTTACCTCATGTTTTCTCCCCGTATTGTCTTTTTAGTTACCTACTGCTGTTCTTTAAACATTACCCAATCCTCTGGCTTCCCGCTCATCTTTGCTACGTTGTACTCCTTCGCTTTAATTTTTATACTGTCCCTGACGTCCCTTGTCAGCCACGGTCGCCCCTTACTCCCCTTGGAATCTTTCTTCCTCCTAGGAATGAACTGATCCTGCACCTGTATTATTCCTAGAAACACCTGCCATTGTTGTTCCACTGTCATCCCTGCTAGTGTATCTTTCCAGTCAACTTTGGCCAGCTCCTCCCTCATGGCCCCATAGTCCCCTTTATTCAACTGCAACACTGACACCTCCGATCTACCCTTCTCCCTCTCCAATTGTAGATGAAACCTGACCATGTCATGGTCACTGCCTCCTAATGGCTTCTTAACCTCGAGGTCCTTTATCAAATCCGGTTCATTACCTAACACTAAATCCAGAATTGCCTTCTCCCTGGTAGGCTCCAATACAAGCTGCTCTAAGGATCCATCACAAAGGCACTCTACAAAGTCCCTTTCTTGGGGTCCAGTACCAACCTGATTTTCCCAGTCTACCTGCATGTTGAAATCTCCCATAACAACCGTAGCATTACTTTTACTACATACCAATTTTAACTCCTGATTCAACTCGTGCCCTATGTCCAAGCTACTGTTTGGGGGCCTGTAGATTAGTCCCATTAGGGTCTTTGTACCCTTACAATTCAATTAGTTCTATCCATACTGACTCCACATCTCTTGTTTCAATGTCACCCCTTGCAAGGGACTGAATTTCATTCCTCACCAACAGGGCAACCCCACCCCCTCTGCCCACCTGTCTGTCTTTTCGATAGGAGGTATACCCTTGAATATTCAGTTCCCAGCTCTGGCCCTCTTGCAGCCATGTCTCAGTAATTCCCACAACACCATACTTGCCAGTTTCTAACTGAGCCTCAAGCTCGTCCACTTTATTCCTTATACTTCGCGTATTCATATACTTCCCTGTTTTCTCTCTCCCGCCTTTCTTAAAAAGTGGGATAACATTAGCTACCCTCCAATCCACAGGAACTGATCCTGAATCTATAGAACATTGGAAAATGATCACCAATGCATCCACGATTTCTAGAGCCACTTCCTTCAGTGTCCTGGGATGCAGACCATCAGGCCCTGTGGATTTATCAGCCTTCAGTTCCATCAGTCTATCCAACACCATTTCCTGCCTAATGTGGATTTCCTTCAGTTCCTCCGTCACCCCAGATCCTCTGGCCACTACTATATCAGGAAGATTGTTTGTGTCCTCCTTAGTGAAGACAGATCCAAAGTACCTGTTCAACCCATCTGCCATTTCCTTGTTCCCCACAATAAATTCACCTTTTTCAGTCTTCAAGGGTCCAACTTTGTTCTTAACTAATTTTTTCCTCTTCACATACCTAAAGAAGCTTTTACTATCCTGCTTCATATTCTTGGCTAGCTTACCTTCGTACCTCATCTTTGTTCCCCGTATTGCCTTTTCAGTTATCTTCTAGTTTATTCTTATACAACACTTTGACCTCGGTATTCACCTCCCCTCTCACTCAGGTCACTATTGGCCCTGACCTTACCCTCTTATCCCTCCTCAAACTTTCCTTCCCATTAATTTGGGAGTCATTAGTAATTTTTCAGTGGGCCTCATCAGGGACGACAATGAGCTGGCTTACAGGGAGGAGGTGAAGGGAGGAGGTGAAATTCCCATTTTGTAAATGTAATTCCTACAACATCATACTTGCCAGATTCTAACTGAGCCTCAAGCTCGTCCACTTTATTCCTTATACTTCGCGCATTCATATACAACACTTTGACCTCGGTATTCACCTCCCTTGTCATTCCGGTCACTACTGGCCCTGACCTTACTCTCTTATCCCTCCTCGAACTTTCCTTCCCATTAATTTGAGAGTCTTTAGTTAGGTATGTTACAAAACTTACCTTGAGCAGCGCTGCAGTTCTGCCGCTCCCCGTGTGCGCGACTTTGGCGCCTTTCAGAGGGGGGCGGGCTTAAAGTGCCGTTTTTCAACAGACAGGGAAAATTGATCCATGTCGGGCGATTTCGTTGCGGAAGAAAAATCGCTCCGACATTTCATGAATGAAGGTATTTTTAAATTACTCTAAATTATTTATTAGCTAGATTAATTTAAAAATCACCTTCAAAAGCCGTGAGCGCCGACAACCGGAAGGATTTTGCGTAGGGGAGAAAAAAAGGTAAATAGTTTATTTTTATATTAAAAGTTGTTTTTTCGGGAGGCTTTAATAACTTTTTCATGTTGCGAAATGGGGTCCAAAAAAATGTATGAACAAACAGTATTTTTCCTCCCGACTTCACCGCTAACCGCAACGTTCCAATCCACCGCATTCCACTAAAACCCACTCGCTAGTTGATTTAAATGGCCATTAATTTACAGGAATCAAACACTAAATTCCTTCCCTTTGGCCCAGAAATTCATGAAAATGAGATTTAAAAATTATGTTATATTGTGGATTGTTGTGTGAATCTTATTTGGACTCTTAGGCAATTTTAAAAAAGTTTATCTTTTCTTAAGAAATGGTAGATGTTTAGATCTACTCATTGAATTTTGTAATTAGCTACAATTAGATAACTAACTAATTATATGCTTTAATTTCAGGTCATCCAAGTAAGATTGTTTCATATATGTTTCAGAATGCTTCAATCTATAATAACTGAAAATTTCATTGAGTTCTCTTAATTTTTAAGAAAGTTATGGGCTTTTAACTGTTCCAGATCACAGCTTTTGAGTTAAATCAATTGAAAGGCAATGGGGAGCAAGATGCTAATTTCCGAGTATGAAAATGGCCATAACTTTCTTAATACTGAAGATATGAAAGTGAATTAGGTGTCAAATTAAACTTCTTTTTATGCTTTATCTGATGGGATAAATTGTAGACTTGATTTTTAAAGTCTCAAAATTTTGTAACATTGCTACTTTAGTAATTTTTCCTGTACTCACTTCCCCTTCAACTCCATCTTTATACTCCCAATTTCTCAATCCCTCCCAACATTTGATGTCCACCGATCCTGGATCGCTTTTTGTTCCACGAAGGATATTTCTTTGGCGGTTGGACGTATGAGAGTGACTCGGACACGGAGTCTGAGCTGGGCTTGCTTTGTGATGGGAACGGTTCATTGTGTAAGGCTTCTGTGGAAATGTGGAGCCGGTTTCTCCAACAACAGCAAGGGTGGGTATTGACTTTAGCTGCAATTGGGCAAGTCACGGAGACTTACTCACCAGCCCTAGGCCAAGCGTGGCATTGCCTGTTTAGTTTAGTTCAATTCACTTTAGAGATTCAGTGCTGGTCAACATCCACTGTATCCAGGCCTTTCAGTCGGCATGGGCAAGTAGGACCACAGGGCCTTTGAACCGCTGCAATTTCCGATGATTTTCCTTGACAAAATTGCTGACAATTACACAATCATAGTGTCAAACAAGACTCTATGATTGTGTAATTGTGAGCAACTTTGTCAAGGAAATTAATCCCTGTAGTAATTTGGGTTGCAGGCCCTGTTCATGGGGAAAGAGGCTTTGGACTCAAGGGCCTGAGGCTGCACAGGCCCAGCATAGACTTTTCCATCGCGGAGCGGGCCGAACCCTTGCCGGCGGTCGCCAGAGAGGAGTGCTCCGATCGCTGGCCTGGTGACTTTGGCATCGTGGGGCTGCGGTCTGCGCAGCTTCAAGCCGCGGGCGTGGCATGGACTTCCCATCCGGAGTCTGGGATCCCTTGTCTGGGATCGCCGGAGAAGAGCTCCTACCGCCGGCCTGTGGTCTATAACATCCTGAAGCCGTGGTCTCTGATAGGAAAGTGTCCAGTCTGGATCTCCAAGTGTGGTCGACCGTCCCGACGTCGGAGTTTGGATCATCCCAGCGAGAGGGCCTGTACATCCGTACAGTGACGACTACAGGGGGTTTATGGCCCCATCCACGGATGAACAAAGGAGGAACTTTGTTGCCGTCCACCACAGTGAAGAATGCTGTGGTGGATGTTTGTGTCAAATTGTATTGTAACATAAACATAGAAACATAGAAAATAGGTGCAGGAGTAGGCCGTTCGGCCCTTGGAGCCTGCACCGCCATTCAATGTGATCATGGCTGATCATCCAACTCAGTATCCTGTACCTGCCTTCTCTCCATACCCCCCGATCCCCTTAGCCACAAGGGCCACATCTAACTTCCTCTTAAATATAGCCAATGAACTGGCCTCAACGACCTTCTGTGGCAGAGAATTCCACAGATTCACCACTCTCTGTGTGAAAAATGTTTTCCTCATCTCATTCCTAAAGGAATTCCCCCTTATCCTTAGACTGTGACCCCTTGTTCTGGAGTTCCCCAACATCAGGAACAATCTTCCTGCATCTAGCTTGTCCAACCCCTTAAGAATTCTGAAGAAGGTGTCTCGACCCAAAACGTCGCCTATTTCCTTCGCTCCTTAGATGCTGCTGCACCTGCTGAGTTTCTCCAGCTTTTTGTGTAACCCTTAAGAATTTTGTAAGTTTCTATAAGATCCCCCCTCAGTCTTCTAAATTCTAGCGAGTACAAGCCAAGCCTATCCAGTCTTTCCTCATATGAAAGTCCTGACATCCCAGGAATCAGTCTGGTCCTGGTTCATATTCTGGTCCAATTGTGTATTGTGTGTTCTCTTTTTAAGTGTATCGCTGCTGGCAAATTCATTTCACTGCACCTTCGGGTGTATGTGACGAATAAAATTGACTTTGACATTGACAGGACTTTATTGCTTAGAGGGTAGGAGGATGAGGGGCGACCTTATAGTGGTGTATAAAAGCAAGAGAGGACTAGATTGGCTAGATGCACATATTCTTTTACCCAGTGTGCAGGAAAATGCTGGTTTACACGGAGGATAGACACAAAATGCCGGGGTATCTCAGCGGGACGGGCTGCATCTCTGTCCCACTGAGTTACTCGGGCATTTTGCGTCTATCTTGTTAAAGAAGGAACTGCAGATGCTGGAGAATCGAGGGTTACACAAAAAGCTGGAGAAACTCAGCGGGTGCAGCAGCATCTAAGGAGCGAAGGAGATAGGCGACGTTTCGGGTCGAGACCCTTCTTCAGACTGGTCAAGGATCAGGGAAACGAGAGATATAGACAATGATGTGGAGAGATAAGGAACAATGAGTGAAAGATATGCAAAAAAGTATTGGTGATAAAGGAAGCAGGCCATTGTAAGCTGTTTGTGGTGTGAAAATGAGAAGCTAGTGCGACTGGGGGGGGGGGGGGGGGGGAAGATGGAGAAGGAATGTCAGGGCCCGAGGGCTGAGGGAGAGGTGGGGGGGAGGCAGTCTGGGTTAACAGAATTGAGAAAATTCAATGTTTAAGCCCAGAGGATGCAGACTCCCCAAGCGGAATGTGAGGTGCTGTTCCTCCAACTTGCGGTGTTGCTCACTCTGGCCGTGGAGGAGGCCCAGGACAGAGAGGTCGGATACGGAATGGGAGGGGGAGTTGAAGTGCTGAGCCACCGGGAGGTCGGGTTGGTTATTGCGGACCGAGCGGAGGTGTTCGGCGAAACGATCGCCAAGCCTCCGCTTGGTCTCACCGATATAGATCAGCTGGCATCTGGAGCAACGGATGCAGTAGATGAGGTTGGAGGAGGTGCAGGTGAACCTCTGTCGGACTTGGAAGGACTGCTTGGGTCCCTGAAAGGAGTGGATGGGGGAGGTGAAGGGACAAGTGTAGTATCTCTTGCGGTTGCAACCCACAAACCTGTACGTCTTTGGAGCGCGGGAGGAAAACAGAAATCTCGCGGGTCACGGGGAGAACGTACAAACTCCGCACAGACAGCGCCTGTGGTCGGGGATCGAACCCGGGACTCTGGCGCTGTGAGGCAGCGACTCTACCGCCACGCCACTGCCAAGAAACGGGGACGAAGAGCGTTGGCAGTTGGTGAACTTACCTGCGCTGCAGCGGTTCAAAGGAGCTGATGTCAATGAGCCGTTCAAAGGAGGTGACGAAAGCTTCAAGCCATTGCTGAAGGTAGTGGGGGTCCTTCTGCAAGCAAAGGACAAGGATTGTTGAGTCAAGGGTCAAGTGTGCTTCATTGCCATGTGTCCCAGACAGAACAATGGCATTCTTGTAACAATGACAGCAGAACAGGATGTGAAAAGGTCGGTAGACACAAAATGCTGGAGTAACTCAGCTGCTCAGGCAGCATCTCTGGAGAGAAGGAATGGGCGACGTTTCGGGTCGGAGATGCTGCCCAACCCGCTGAGTTACTCCAGCACTTTGTGTCTACCTTCGATTTCAACCAGCATCTGCAGTTCTTTCTTACACAGGATGTGTAAACATAGTACACTGCGAACAATATAATGAATAAGAAAAAACAGTTCAGTGTGTGTGTGTGTATTTTCACATGCTCACACATATACACACACACACACACATAAATATATTCATGGCATGGCTGTATGGCAAATCAAATTTCTTGTGTGTTCTTACAATTATACACCCACATAGAAACATAGAAACATAGAAATTAGGTGCAGGAGTAGGCCATTCGGCCCTTCGAGCCTGCACCGCCATTCAATATGATCATGGCTGATCATCCAACTCAGTATCCCGTACCTGCCTTCTCTCCATACCCTCTGATCCCCTTAGCCACAAGGGCCACATCTAACTCCCTCTTAAATATAGCATCTAACTCCCTCTTAAATATAGCCATCTAACTCCCTCTTAAATACACATACAGTATACAGACATAAAAACACACACACAGATACACACACGTACAGATATACACAAACACATACATATAATATATATATATATACAGATAGACATAAAATGCTGGGGTAATTCAGCGGGACAGGCAGCATCTCTGGAGAGAAGGAGTGGGCGATGTTTTGGGTTGAGACCCGTCTTCAGACTCGATCCGAAACGTCACCCATTCCTTCTCTCCAGAGATGCTGCTTGTCCCGCTGAGTTACTCCAGCATTTTCTGTCTACCTTCAATTTAAACCAGCATCTGCAGTTCTTTCCCGCGCAAAAAAATATACGTATATATACACACACACACGTACAACTAAAAAACAATTATAGTCTATGTAGTTCAGAGCTTATTGGAGGTTGTGGTGTATAATAGCCTGATGGCTGTGGGGAAGTAACTGTTCCTGAACCTGGACGTTACAGTCTTCAGGCTCCTGTACCTTCTTCCCGATGGCAGGGGTGAAAAGAGAGTGTGGCCAGGGTGGTGTGGGTCTCTGATGACGCTGGCTGCCTTCTTGAGGCATCGACTCCTGTAGATCCCTTCAATAATGGATGCCAGCAGCTCATTAGTGCCTTGATTCTTTCTCAGAGTTTCACGTGAAGCTTACACAGGAAATAGCCTGGTTTGAGTTTGTCCATTTGACTGGGCGCTGTCAGTACGGAGTTTGCACGTTCTCAAAGTCCATTTAAAAAAAAAATGTATTCGTCATTCACATGCACCCAAAGGGACCGCGTGGGTTTTCTCTGGGTGCCCTGGTTTCCTCCCACACTCCAAAGAGGCACAGGTTTGTAGGTTTAAGAAAGAACTGCAGATGCTGGAAAAATCGACGGTCGACAAAAATTGCTGGAGAAACTCAGTGGGCGAGGCTGCGTCTATGGAGCGAAGGAATAAGTGACTTTTCGCGTCGACCCGAAACGTCGCCTATTTCCTTCGCTCCTTAGATGCTGCCTTGCCCGCTGAGTTTCTCCAGGTTTATAGGTTTGTAGGTTAATTGGGTTCTGTAAATCGGCCCGTGTGTGCGTAGGATAGGGCCCGTGTTCAGGTGATTGTGGTCGGCACGGACCCGGTGGGCCGAAGAGCCTGTATCTTTAAACTAAAGCTGTATCTTTAAACTAAACTCATCTATATAAAAAAACTTTTCTCCCCATTTGACCTCCTATTGGTCTTATCAAAATAACAACATACCACTGAGCTCCCTGAACAGCGGCCCAATGTAACCCTCATTTTAGGACAGTGATTTAGAGATCGTGATGATTTTCTTTTTGCCAGTGAAAATTGTCTGAAGTCCATGAATTAGTACGGGTGTCAGGGGTTATGGGGAGAAGGCAGGAGAATGGGGTTAGGAGGGGGAGATAGATCAGCCGTGATTGAATGGCGGAGTAGACTCGATGGGCCGAATGGCCTAACTCTGCTCCTATCACTTGTGAAGTTATGAAATTCCCATGATTCCGGTTTGGCCTGAGATTAGACAATAGACAAAGAGGTGCAGGAGTAGGCCATTCGGCCCTTCGAGCCAGCACCGCCATTCACTGTGATCATGGCTGATCATCCCCAATCAGTACCCCGTTCCTGCCTTCTCCCCATATCCCCTGACTCCGCTATCTTTAAGAGCCCTATCTCGCTCTCTCTTGGAAGCATCCAGAGAACCGGCCTCCACCGCCCTCTGAGGCAGTGGATTGCCAGTCAACTAACCTGGATTTCACAACTAGCTGACTGACCCGCTGAGTTACTCCAGCACCCCGGTGTCGCTCGTCAGTCAGAAAACTAGTTGTGAAATCCAGGTTAGTTAACGAGTAATCCTCTGCCTCAGAGGGCGGTGGAGGCCGGTTCGCTGGGAACTGGATTCTCTGGAGAAAAATAAATAGGCGACGTTTTGGGTGGAGACCCTTCTTCAGACTGAATTTGAATGCAGTGAGTTTGATTGTTTGATATCACCGCCCTTGTCCAGAGATGCTGTGTTTACAGGCGTTCTGCATCTCATGGTAAATCTGCCACGCTGCACTAGTTTGCCAGTTTGCATGCATGCAAATAATCGCAAGGCCGGTTCGACGAGCCGTTTGGATTAGTTGCCGGCACAAGGAACCGTAGACGACGGAACCTTGAGCAAAACATAAAGTGCTGGAGGAGGATTTTGAGACACAGCGCGGAAACGAGTCCTTTCGGCCCATCGAGTCTGCGCCAACCGGCGATGCCCTCACACTAACACCATCCTACACACACACTAGAGTCAATTTACAATCTTTACCGAAGCCAATTAACCTACAAACCTGGACCTCGTTGGAGTGCGATGGGGGAACCGGTGCACCTGGAGAAAACCCACGCGGTCACAGGGAAGAACAAAGGAGGATTCGGCGTGGGAGGGAGGACCGCCGTGAGGGGGGGGGGGGGGAGAGGGGCTGCTTAGAGCAAAGGACGACCTGGCATGGGGTATTTAATAACTTTGTCAATGCCCTTTATGTAGCGACGCTTTGCATACCTTGGGTTTACAAAAAAATAATTTCACCGTGACTTGTCACATGTGACAATAAAGCATTCATTCATTCGTGCACACTCCGTACAGACAGCACCCATGGTCAGGATCGAACCCGAGACCCTGGCGCTGTGAGGCAGCAACTCTACCGCTGCGCCACTATACCACCTTCTTCATATCACAAGGTTAATTCCCCAGATGGCGGGACTGTCATATTCTGAGAGAATGGAGCGGCTGGGCTTGTACACTCTGGAATTTCGAAGGATGAGAGGGGATCTCATTGAAACATATAAGATTATTAAGGGTTTGGACACGCTAGAGGCAGGAAACATGTTCCTGATGTAGGGGGAGTCCAGAACCAGGGGCCACAGTTTAAGAATAAGGGCTAAGCCATTTAGAACGGAGACAAGGAAACACTTTTTCACACAGAGAGTTGTGAGTCAGTGGAATTCTCTGCCTCAGAGGGCGGTGGAGGCTGGTTCCCTGGATATTTTCAAGAGAGAGCTAGATAGGGCTCTTAAAGATGGGGAGAAGGCAGGAACGGGGTACTGACTGGGGATGAGCAGCCGTACTAATCAAGAATCTGATGCGAGCGTAAAGCACGTGTGTAAGAAGGAACTGCAGATGCACCTTGTTCCCAGCCAACAATGGACCATTGTGGGCTCCACCTTTCCTTGGACATCGGTGGCGTCTCTGACTTGTTCTGTACATTCCTATACCTCTCATGTCCCTCTCCCCCGTCTCTCAATCCGAAGAAGGGTCTCGACCCGAAACGTCGCCCTTCTCTCCAGAGATGCTGCCTGTCCCGCTGAGTTACTACATGAATTTTGGTGTCCGCTGTGTTTGTAAACATTCCGCTGTGCGGGGATCCAAGGTCTAAAACAGTCAGTGGCTGAGGAGACACAACGTGCCAGTGTGGACTGACAAGGATAAAATCTCGAGGTTGGAATGGAAGTCCTTGTGTACCTCGAGAAGTATGGCCAAATATCATGGCTTGGTTCACTAATAACTTTATCACTTGGGGCAACGTTTGTCCACGACATATTTCAGTGGAGGAATTTTACACTGAGAGGAGTGCGGAGAGGTTCACGAGGATGTTTCCACCACTGCTAGGTCATGGGAGGAGAACGCTCAACCATCTCTCCACCAGCACCCAGTAGGGCAAAGACCTCCGTTGGTTGGGGTGAAGACCCCGAGTGCTGGCGAGACTCAACGGGTCCGTCGGCATCTCCGGAGAACATGGGGAGGTGACGTTCCAGGTAGAATTAGGTCAATTAGCCCACCAGGTCAACTCCGCCAATCAATCATGTCTGATCTATCCATCCCTCTCAACCCCATTCTCCTGCCTTCTCTCCGGGTGCTCCGGTTTCCTCCCACAATACAAAGACGTGCGGGTTTGTTGGTTAATTAGCTCTGGTGAGATTGTAAATTACCCCTGGTGTGTGTGGGACATTAAACTAGTGTCTGGGTGGTCGGTGGTTGGGCTTGGTGGGCTGAAGAACTTGTCTCCACTCTGTGACTTTAAACTAAACTAAACTCTGGCCTGAAGCATTGGATATTTCCCTCCTGGAAAAATATGTTCAGCTTGTCGGCCCTATCAACGCTGCCCATGTTTTTATATATTTCCCCTCAACCTCTAGCATTCCAGAGAAAACAATCCAAATCGCTCCAACCTCTTGCTGTTGTGAACAGCAGGGTGTATTTGTGGTGAACAATACACAATAGGTGCAGGAGTAGGCCATTCGGCCCTTCGAGCCAGCACCGCCATTGAATGTGATCATGGCTGATCATCCACAATCAGTACCCCATTCCTGCCTTCTCCCCGTATCCCCTGACTCCGCTATCTTTAAGAGCCCTATCTGGCTCTCTCTTGAAAGTATCCAGAGAACCGGCCTCCACCGCCCTCTGAGGCAGAGAATTCCACAGACTCACAGCTCTCTGCGTGAAAAAAGTGTTTCCTCGTCTCCGTTCTAAATGGCTTGCCCCTTATTCTCTCCACATCCTCTCCACATCCATTCCAGCCAGTCCTTTCACTATTATGCGTTTCAAAGTGGTCCCCCACTCATTCCTGGGATAATTCTCATAAACCTCCTCTGGACCCTCTCCAGAGCCAGCACATCCTTCCTCAGATATGGGGCCCAAACTTACTCAGTGCTAACACTGGCAGAGACAAAGAACTGCACATGCTGGTTAATACACAAAAAGGCACAAAGTGCTGGAGTAACTCAGCAGACCTTGAAGAAATGTCTCAGCCCAAAATGTCACCTGCCCATATTCTCCAGAGATGTTGCCTGGCCTGTTGAGTTACTCCAGCATTTTGTTTCCTACCAGTAAAACTAGGTTGTCCTGAGACAGCACGGTGGGCACAGCGGTAGAGTCGTTGCCTCACAGCGCCAGAGACCCGGGTTCTAACCCGACTACGTGCGCTGTCAGTACGGAGTTTGTACGTTCTCCCCGTGACCTGTGTGGGTTTTCTCCGAGATCTTCGTTTTCCTCCCACACTCCAAAGACGTGCAGGTTTGTAGGTGAATTGGTTTGGTATAAGTGTAAAAACTGTCCCTGGTTGGTGTGGGATAGTGTTAGTGAGCGGGGATGGGGTGGAGAGATTGCAACCTTCACGTGGTCCGCCCTGTTTCGACTAATGCAATCAACCCGACGTGCACAAACAAATAGATCAAACAGAACAAGTTGTCCTGCAACTTTAGGCTGTGTACGCCATACGCACGAAGAAGAAGTGTGCGGCGATCGTTGATCGGCCTGTTTCCGCGCTGTATCTCAAAAGTGAATTGAACTAAACTAAACAGGCAACGCCACACTTGGCCAAGGCTTGGTGAGTAAGTCTCCCTGAGTTGCCCAATTGCAGCTAAAGTCAATACCCACCCTTGCTATGTTGGTGAAACCGGCTCCACATTTCCACAGAAGCCTTACACAATGAACCGTTCCCATCACAAAGGACAAAGGACGTTCATTGTTACATACACCAATTGGTGCAGTGAAATTTGACTTGCCATTGCAGCACACAGATAAAATAAACACAACACTGTAGAATTTAACATAGAACATAAAAAACTCCAGCAAGCCCAGCTCAGACTCCGTGTCCACGTTAGACTCATACGTCCAAATATCCATCGTGGAACAAAAAGCGATCCAGGATCGGCGAACATCAAATGTTGGGAGGGATTGACAAATTGGGAGTAGAAAGATGGAGTTGAAGGGGAAGTGAGTACAGGAAAAGTCAAAGTCAAACAAACTTTATTGTCATTTAGAAATACATCGATATATGCAGTTCCAAACGAAATTCCGTTGCATTTGGCTCCCTGTGCAACGCGATAATTAACAGAAGGATAAACATGGATAAAATGTATAAAAAGGATAAAAGGATAAATAGACAATGATGGCAGCCCATTACATGGCGTTCAGGAGTCTGATGGCTCGTGGGAAGAAGCTGTTGCAGAAGATTCAAGATTCAAGATTCAAGATTCAATTTTAATTGTCATTGTCAGTGTACAGTACAGAGACAACGAAATGCATTTAGCATCTCCCTGGAAGAGCGACACAGCAAATGATTTGAATAAATAATAATAAGTGTCCGGTGGGGGGGGTTGATTGGCAGTCACCGAGGTATGTTGTTGAGTAGCGTGACAGCCGCCGGAAAGAAGCTGTTCCTGGACCTGCTGGTTCGGCAACGGAGAGACCTGTAGCGCCTCCCGGATGGTAGGAGGGTAAACAGTCCATGGTTGGGGTGAGAGAGGTCCTTGGCGATGCTCCGAGCGCCCTCCGCAGACAACGCTTGCTTTGGACAGACTCAATGGAGGGGAGCGAGGAACCGGTGATGCGTTGGGCAATTTTCACCACTCTCTGCACGGACTTCCAGTCGGAGGCTCTACAGTCCCCAAACCAGACAGAGATACAGCTGGTCAAAATACTCTCTATGGTGCCCCTGTAGAAAGTGGTGAGGATGGGATGGGGGAGGTGAGCTCTTCTCATCCGGCGCAGAAAGTGCAACCGCTGCTGTGCTCACTTAACTGTTGATGAGATGTTATTTGACCAGGTCAGACTGTTAGTGATCTGCACCCCCAGGAACTTAGTGCTACTGACCACCTCCACATCGGTGTCATTGATGTGAAGTGGTGTGGGACTGTGCCGGGTTTTCCTGAAGTCGACGATGACCTCCTTTGTTTTTTCGACATTCAGGATCAGGTTGTCCGTACTGCACCAGTCCACCAGTTGTTTCACCTCCTCCCTGTAAGCCAGCTCATTGTCGTCCCTGATGAGACCCACTGAAAAATTACGAAAGACTCCCGAATTAATGGGAAGGAAAGTTCGAGAAGGGATAAGAGGGTACGGTCAGGGCCAATAGTGACCGGAGTGAGAGGGGAGGTGAATACCGAGGTCAAAGTGTTGTATAAGAATAAACTAGAAGATAACTAAAAAGGCAATACGGGGAACAAAGATGAGGTACGAAGGTAAGCTAGCCAAGAATATGAAGCAGGATAGTAAAAGCTTCTTTAGGTACGTGAAGAGGAAAGAATTAGTTAAGAACAAAGTTGGACCCTTGAAGACTGAAGAAGGTGAATTTATTATGGGGAACAAGGAAATGGCAGATGGGTTGAACAGGTACTTTGGATCTATCTTTACTAAGGAGGACACAAACAATCTTCCTGATATAGTAGTGGCCAGAGGATCTGGGGTGACGGAGGAACTGAAGGAAATCCACTTTAGGCAGGAAATGGTGTTGGATAGACTGATGGGACTGAGGCAGATAAATCCACAGGGCCTGATGGTCTGCATCCCAGGGTACTTAAGGAAGTGGCTCTAGAAATCGTGGATGCATTGGTGATCATTTTCCAATGTTCTATAGATTCAGGATCAGTTCCTGTGGATTGGAGGGTAGCTAATGTTATCCCACTTTTTAAGAAAGGCGGGAGAGAGAAAACTGGGAATTATATGAATACGCAAAGTATAAGGAATAAAGTGGACGAGCTTGAGGCTCAGTTAGAAACTGGCAAGTATGGTGTTGTGGGAATTACTGAGACATGGCTGCAAGAGGGCCAGGGCTGGGAACTGAATATTCAAGGGTATACCTCCTATCGAAAATACAGACAGGTGGGCAGAGGGGGTGGGGTTGCCCTGTTGGTGAGGAATGAAATTCAGACCCTTGCAAGGGGTGACATTGAAACAAGAGATGTGGAGTCAGTATGGATAGAACTAATTGAATTGTAAGGGTACAAAGACCCTAATGGGACTAATCTACAGGCCCCCAAACAGTAGCTTGGACATAGGGCGCGAGTTGAATCAGGAGTTAAAATTGGTATGTAGTAAAAGTAATGCTACGGTTGTTATGGGAGATTTCAACATGCAGGTAGACTGGGAAAATCAGGTTGGTACTGGACCCCAAGAAAGGGACTTTGTAGAGTGCCTTTGTGATGGATCCTTAGAGCAGCTTGTATTGGAGCCTACCAGGGAGAAGGCAATTCTGGATTTAGTGTTGTGTAATGAACCGGATTTGATAAAAGGACCTCGAGGTTAAGGAGCCATTAGGAGGCAGTGACCATAACATGGTCAGGTTTAATCTACAATTGGAGAGGGAGAAGGGTAGATCGGAGGTGTCAGTGTTGCAGTTGAATAAAGGGGACTATGGGGCCATGAGGGAGGAGCTGGCCAAAGTTGACTGGAAAGATACCCCAGCAGGGATGACAGTGGAACAAAAATGGCAGGTGTTTCTGGGAATAATACAGAAGGTGCAGGATCAGTTCATTCCTAGGAGGAAGAAAGATTCCAAGGGAAGATAGGGACAACCATGGCTGACAAGGGACGTCAGGGACAGTATAAAAATTAAAGCGAAGGAGTACAACGTAGCAAAGATGAGCGGGAAGCAAGAGGATTGGGTAATGTTTAAAGAACAGCAGTAGGTAACTAAAAAGACAATACGGGGAGAAAAGATGAGGTACGAAGGGAAGCTAGCCAAGAATATAAAGCAGGATAGTAAAAGCTTCTTTAGCTGGCTCAAATGGCCTACTCCTGCATCTATTGTCTAAATGTAAGGACAATGCTTCTTTAAAGCAGAGATAGACACAAAGTCCTGGAGTAACTCGGCAAGTCAGGCAAGATCTCTGGAGAAGATGGATAGCGCGCAACAAAATCTTTTCACTGTACCTCGGTACACGTGACAATAAGCTAAACTAGACTGAATGTCATTCCCTTTATGCTGTTCCTGCACACTGTGGACGGCTCGAATGTAACCCTGTGCAGTCTTTCCGCTGACTGGATAGAACGCGGAAAAGAAAAGCTCTTCACCGCACCTCGGTACACGTGACAATAAGCTAAATCTGATCTGAATCAATTCATTGCCACAGACGGCTGTGGAGGCCAAGTCAATGGATATTTTCAAGGCAGAGATGGAAAGGTTCTTGATTAGTACGGGTGCCAGGGGTTATGGGGAGAAGGCAGGAGAATGGGGTTAGGAGGGAGAGATAGATCAGCTATGATTGAATGGCGGAATAGACTTGATGGGCCGAATGGCCTAATTCTGCTCCTATCACTCATGAACGTGAAATTATCCACTTATGACGACGAACCATCAGGTTTCCTCCCAGAGAATAACAATTGCGGCGCTGGCTCGAAGGGCCGAATGGCCTCCTCCTGCACCTATTTTCTATTTTCAATTTCTAAAATGGCCACAAAAACAAAGTTATCCAACAGCATCGACACAGTCGCGTCTAAAACTGCTCACTCTGCGCAAAAACGCAGGTCTTGTTAATGCCACATCCTACACCAGTCACATCCTGTGCCTTTGGTCTGTTCCAACCGAAACAAGCAACTGACTTGATTGTGTGGGGAGGGACTGCAGAGGCAGGCTTGCACCGCAGACAGACACAAAATGCTGGAGGAAACTCAGCGGGACGGGCAGCATCTCCGGAGGGAAGGAGCGGGTGACAGCCTCTGAAATCGTCCGTGCACCCTTTCCAGTTTTTTCCTTTAGCGGTGCGACACCAGAACTCAACACAATGCTCCAAATGTGGCCTCGCCAACATCTTGCACCGCTGTAATTTTGCATACCAACATTTAGGTCAGGTCGGGGGGAGTCCCCCCCCCCCCCCCAACCCCCCCCGGTCACGGGTACCATACAATCCCCCGCTACCTGCTCCATGGTCGGATAGTCGGCAACTAAACCGTCTCCCCCACCTGGTTTGCCAGGTGAGGAGGGGGCTGTGGAACCCCAGCAGGACCAAAAAATAAGACCTGTCAATAGACAATAGGTGCAGGAGTAGGCCATTCGGCCCTTCGAGCCAGCACCGCCATTCAATGTGATCATCCCCAATCAGTACCCCGTTCCTGCCTTCTCCCCATATCCCCTGGCTCCGCTATCTTTAAGAGCTCTATCTAGCTATCTCTTGAAAGCATCCAGAGAACCGGCCTCCACCGCCCTCTGAGGCAGAGAATTCCACAGACTCACAACTCTCTGGTTGAAAAAGTGTTTCTTCGTCTCCATTCTAAATGGCTTACCCCTTATTCTTAAACTGGTTCTGGACTCCCCCAACATCGGGAACATGTTTCCTGCCTCTAGTGTGTCCAAAACCCTTAATAATCTTATATGTTTCTTAATCTTACAAGCCCAGCCGCTCCATTCTCTCAGCATACGACCGTCCCGCCATCCCGGGAATTAACCTTGTGAACCTACGCTGCACTCCCTCAATAGCAAAAGTCTTCGAGTGG
Source organism: Raja brachyura (assembly GCA_963514005.1). Next base: position 54,153 of record CAUPSL010000137.1, read on the forward strand.
AAATAGGCCCTTCGGCCCAATTTGCCCACATCGGCCAACAGGTCCTACCTGCCCACGTTTGTTCCATATCCCTCCGAACCTGGCCTACCATGTATCTGTCTAACTGCTTCTTAAATGTTGGGATAGTCCCTGCCTCCACTACCTCCTCTGGCAGCTCGTTCCATACACCCACCACCCTTTGTGACTTGCAGCAGAAATCTTGTGGACATAAATTGAGGTTAAAACAAGCCCTGTCACGGTGGAAAGATTTCCCAGAAATAATGGATTAAAACAAAGTGAAAAATGTTCTGGTGTATGAACTGCTTACCCTTCTTCTCCAGAAAGCTTAATGCCTGTAAACTTCTGAAAATTACCACGAAAAAATAAAATTCTGGGCCTCCTCCGTGGCCAGAGTGAGTCCCACTGCAAATTGGAGGAGCAGCACCTCATATTTCGCTTGGGTAGTTTACACCCCAGCGGTATGAACATTGACTTCTCCAATTTCAGGTAGTCCCTGCTTTCTCCCTCCTTCCCCTCCTCTTCCCAGCTCGCCCACTGCCCACTGTCTCCGCCTCTTCCTTTCTTCTTCTCCCACACCCCCCCCCCCGCCCTCCCCACCCCCACATCAGTCTGAAGAAGGGTCTCGACCCGAAACGTCGCCTATTTCCTTCGCTCCACAGACGCTGCCTCACCCGCTGAGTTTCTCCAGCATTTTTGTCTACCTACAGAAACAAATGAATGACAAATTTCCCTGCAATTCTGCCCATCTGGGTTGCAAGCGAGTTGCAGGTTTTTGAAGGGGGTTCATTGTGAAGAAGGGTCCCGACCCAAAACGTCAGCCATTCCTTCTCTCCAGAGATGCTGTCAGTCCCACTGAGTTACTCCAGCGTTTAGTGTCTCTTGCAGGGTTTCGAAAGTGATTACACAATGCATGTGCAGCTTTGGCAATCAGCCTTGAGACATAATTGATTCATTGTTCAACTGACAAGTTGGACCATGAACCAACGCTGGCCAGGTTTGGTCAGATTGTTTGTCACCTGGTCTTCTGCCAGGCTTATTTCTGCCACCACAGAACATCGAAGAAGGGTCCCGACATGAAACGTCACCCCTCCTTTTTCTCCAGACTTGTCGCCTGACCCGTTGAGTTACTCCAGCACTTTGTTTCGTTTAGTTTAAAGATACAGCGCGGAATCAGGCCATTCGGCCCACCGGGTCCGCGCTAGCACACGAACACTATCCCACACACACACACACACACACACTAGGGACAATTTACACTTACACCAAGCCAATTAACCTACAGACCTGCCCGTCTTTGGAGTGTGCGAGGAAACGGATCTTGAAAAAAAACGCACGCAGGTCACGGGGAAAACGTGCAAACTCCATTCAGACAGCACCCGCAGTCAGGATCGAACCCGGGTCTCTGGCGCTGTAAGGCAGTTGCTCTACCGCTGAGCCACCGTGCCGCCTTGTGTAAACCAGCATCTATAGTTCCTTGTTTCTACATTTCGTTTGGCAGTCTGAAGAAGGTTTTGAGACTAAACGTCACCCATCCTGTTTCTCCAGAGAGGCTGCCTGACCCGCTGAGTTGCTCCAGTGCTTTGTGCCTATCTTTGGTATAAACTAGCATCGGCAGTTATTTGTTTCCACTTCTAGTACAGCACAGGAGCACACCATTAAATGTCTGTGCAGAAGATGATGATTGGTTAAGCAATCGTCTCTGCATTAGTTAGGTTTAGTTGAGAGATACAGAGCGGAAACATGCCCTTCAGCCCACTGAGTCTATGCCGACCAGCGCACTAACGCTATCCCACACACACCAGGGACAAATGACAATTATACCACGCCAATTAACCTACAAACCTGTACGGCTTTGGAATGTGGAAGGAAACCAGAGCACCTGGAGAAAACCCCACGCAGGTCACGGGGAGAACGTACAAACTCCGTACAGACAGCACCCGTACTCAGGATCGAACCCGGGTCTCTGGCGCTGAAAAGGGCCTGTCCCACTTACGCATCTTTTTCGGCGACTTGCCGGCACCCGCCGTAGTCCTTACAGGTCGCCGAAAAATTTAAACATGTTGAAAACCCAGCGACGACCAGAACAAGGTACGACTCTTGGGGCGACTACTCACGGCCGTCCAGGCTTCACCCCGCGACGTGTCGCCTGTACGGTCGTGTGTAGTCGCCCAAAAAGTCGTACCTTGTTCTGGTCGCCGCTGGATTTTCAACATTTTTAACATTTTCGGTGACCTGTCGCGACTATGACGCTTGCCGGCAGTCGCCGAAAAAGTCGCGTAAGTGGGACGGGCCCTTTAGGCAGCAACTCTACCACTGCGCCACCGTACAAAACTAATCTTGCCATTCCATTTGCCACAACTGACTGTCAAACAGGAGCAGACCTTTTCGGCCCTGTTCTACCATTCAATAGAATCGTGGCTGATCCTGTCTCTGTCAGGAGTGACAAATCGAGTTTTATGCAGATAAGTGCGAGGTGGTGTATTTTGGGAAGTCGAACCAGAGCGGGAACCTTCACAGTGAATGGCAGGGCCCTGGGGAGTGTCGTGGAGTAGGGGGATATGGGAGTGCAGGTAGATCTCTCCTTGAGAGTGGCGTTGCAGGTAGATAGGTTGGTGAAGACGGCTTTTCGCACGCTGGCCTTCAGCAGTCAAGGAACAAAGTGTAGAATGTAAGAAGAAGGAACTGCAGATGCAGGTTTATACCAAAAAACAGACACAAAGTACCGGAGTAACTCAGCGGGTCAGGCAGCATCTGTGGAGAACATGGATAGGTGACGTTTCACAGAGTGCTGGAGTAACTCAGCGGGTCAGGCAGCATCTGTGGAGAACATGGAGTATAGAAGTTGAGAAGTTGTGCGAGACATTGGCGAGGCCCCACTTAGAGTATTGCGTACCAATTTGGTCGCCTTGCCATGGGAAAGATGTCATCAAGCTGGGAAGAGGGTGGAGAAGGTCTAAGAGGATGTGAGAACTGTGGCCTGCAGGTTCAAGAACAGCTTCTTCTCAACAACCATCAGGCTCTTGAACACCGCACTACCTCACCAATCATGGCCGACTCCAACTTTGTGTGTCTATCATCGGTTGAAACCAGCTTTCTGCAGTTCCTTCCTACACGCATGATGAACTTTGTGCATGGTTGCATTGGTTTGCACTGTGGTATAAATGCTTATTCATTTATTCTGTTGGTACTTATTATATATTTTTAGTTATAGAATGATACAGTGTGGAAACAGGCCCTTAGGCCCAACTTGCCCATACTGGCCAACATGTCCCAGCTACACCATGCCCAGATTTGGTCCATATCCCTCCAAACCTCTCCGATCCAGGTACCTGTCTAACTGTTCCTTAAACATTGGGATAGTCCCAGCCTCAACTACCTCCTCCGGCAGCTCACTGCATTCCCCCACCACTCTTTGTGTGAAAATATTACCCCTCAGATTCCTTCTAAATCTTTTCACCTTCACCTTATGTTCCCGATGTTGGGGGGAGTCCAGGACCAGGGGCTACAGTTTAAGAATAAGGGGTAAGCCATTTAGAACGGAGATGAGGAAACACTTTTTTCACACAGAGAGTTGTGAGTCTGTGGAATGCTCTGCCTCAGAGGGAGGTGGAGGCCGGTTCTCTGGATACTTTCAAGAGAGAGCTTGATAGGGCTCTTCAAGGCAGGGCCGGGAACTGATTGTGGATGACCAGCCATAATCACATTGAATGGCGGTGCTGGCTTGAAGCGTATGCGGGCATCGATCCCGCCACCTCTTGCTTGTTAAGCCAGCGCTCTACCATTTGAGCTAATCCCCCAGTGTGCTTGTAATCTTCCTGCATCTAGCCTGTCCAACCCCTTAAGAACTTAGTAAGTCTCTATGAGATCCTCCCTCGATCTTCTAAATTCCAGCGAGTACAGGCCGAGTCTATCCAGTCTTTCTTCATATGGAAGTCCTGCCATCCTTGGAATCAGTCTGGTGAACCTTCTCTGAACCCCCTCTATGGCAAGAATGTCTTTCCTCAGATTAGGAGACCAAAACTGTACGCAATACTCCAGGTGTGGCCACACCAAGACCCTGTACATCTGCAGTAGAACATCCCTGCTCCTACACTCAAATCCTTTTGCTATGAATGCTAACATACCATTTGCTTTCTTCACTGCCTGCTGCACATGCATGCCTACTTTCAATGACTGGTGTACCATGACACCCAGGTCTCGTTGCATCTCCCCTTTTCCTAATCGGCCACCATGCAGATAATAGTCTACTTTCCTGTTTTTGCCACCAAAGTGGATAACCTCACATTTATCCACATTATACTGCATCTGCCAAACATTTGCCCACTCACCCAACCTATCCAAGTCACCTTGCAGCCTCCTAGCATCCTCCTCACAGCTAACACTGCCCCCCAGCTTCGTGTCATCCGCAAACTTGGAGATATTGCATTTAATTCCCTCGTCCAAATCATTAATATATATATTGGAAAGATTGTACACTAAAGATTATAAATTGTCCCTAGTGTGTAGGATAGTGCTAGTGTACGGGATGATCGCTGGTCGGCGCGGACTCACTGTCCACGCTGTATCTCTACACTAAACTAATCTTAAACAAATTATTAGCAACACATCAGAACATAGAATAGTACAGCACAGGAACAGGCCCTTCGGCCCACGGTGTCTGTGCCGAACATGATGCAATAGACAGTAGACAATAGGTGCAGGAGTAGGCCATTCGGCCCCTCGAGCCAGCACTGCCATACAATATGATCATGGCTGATCATCCCCAATCAGTAACCCGTTCCTGCCTTCTCCCCATATCCCCTGACTCCATAATCTTTAAGAGCCCTATCTAGCTCTCTCTTGAAAGTATCCAGAGAACCGGCCTCCACCGCCGTCTGAGGCAGAGAATTCCACAGACTCACAACTCTCTGTGTGAAAAAGTGTTTCCTCGTCTCCGTTCTAAATGGCTTACCCCTTATTCTTAAACTGTGGTTCCTGGTTCTGGACTCCCCCAACATCGGCGACATGTTTCCTGCCTCAAGCGTGTCCAAACCCTTAATAATCTTATATGTTTCAATAAAGATCCCCTCTCATCCTTCTAAACTCCAGAGTGTACAAGCCCAGCCGCTCCGTTCTCTCAGCATATGACAGTCTCGCCATCCCTAGAATTAACCTTGTGAACCTACGCTGCACTCCCTCAATAGCAAGAATGTCCTTCCTCAAATTAGGGAACCAAAACTGCACACAATACTCCAGGTGTGGTCTCACTAGGGCTCTGTACAACCGCAGAAGGACCTCTTTGCTCCTATACTCAACTCCTCTTGTTATAAAGGCCAACATGCCATTCGCTTTCTTCGCTGCCTGCTGTACCTGCATGCTTACTGTCTTTGACATTTCCACCCTCGGGGGAAAAGGTTCTGACTGTCTACCCCATCCATGCCACTCATAAACCAGTCTTTGAGGTTGTCGTTATCAAAGCTCAAACACTTCCTTCTAGTTTCAGTTTTAAAAGCTGTGCATTGCCGATTTTGCAATCAGGACAAACACATTGTACAATGCGGCTGAAGCGAAAACCGGCCAGAATCTAAAATACCTCGTCAGGATCGGCCATCGGTCCCCGCTTTCCCCCCGTAAACATCTGGAGAGGCTGCTCCCAGCATCGGGCGGCTTCACGCTGACATTCCCTGGTCTCCCGCTCTTCCCCCGTAACAGGGAATGCTTTGTGCCGAGCGCAAGAGGCAACATTTGCGAAATGGTTTCTGCAACACCCTGACGCAAATGCAACATCCTTTTCGAGTTACAACACCTCAAATCCATACTTGTGGCACTGGTGGAGGGGATCTTATAGAAACGTATAGCTGGACAAGCTAAAGCAGGACTTTGAAGGTATGAGATGGGAATTGGCTCGGACGGACAGGCAAATTATACTTAAAGGGTTGACGGTGGAGATGCAATGGCGACGATTTAAAGACTGCAGGGATGAACTCCAGAAATTGTTCATCCCTGTCTGGCGAAAGAATAAAACTGGGAAGGCAGCTCAACCAGACTGATTCCTGGGATGTCGGGACTTCCATATGAAGAAAGACTGGATAGACTTGGCTTGTACTCACTGGAATTTAGAAGATTGAGGGGGGATCTTATAGAAACTTACAAAATTCTTAAGGGGTTGGACAGGCTAGATGCGGGAAGATTGTTCCCGACGTTGGGGGAGTCCAGAATCAGGGGCCACAGTCTAAGAACAAGGGGGAGGCCATTTAAAACTGAGATGAGAAAAAAAAACTTCACTCAGAGAGTTGTGAATTTATCTGCCACAGAGGGCAGTGGAGGCCAATTCACGGCATGAATTTGAAAGAGAGTTAGATAGAGCTCTGGACTAACGGAATCAAGGGATGTGGGGTGAAGGCCGGCACGGGCTACTGATTGTGGATGATCAGCCATTATCACATTGAATGGCGGTGCTGGCTCGTAGGGCCAAATGGCCTCCTCCTGCATCTATTTTCTATGTTTCTATGTTTCTATGTCTCTCATTTGACTGTAAATCTGCTCTTGTCACTGTGTACCTTCCCCTAGCTAACAACGATCTATTCCACATGTTCTACAATACCATATGTCACATCATATGACATTCACATCTCCTTTGATGTCTCGTTTTCCCGCCTTGCCCTTCCTTATCTCTGTGTCTCCCTCTCCCCTGAGCCGCGGGCCTCGACCCGAAACGTCACCTCTTCCTTCTCTCCAGAGATGCTGCCTGTCCCGCTGAGTTACTCCCAGCGGTCTGCGTCTATCTTGGCCAAAGGCAGTTCCGCCAATCAAGTCTTCAACGCAGAGTGGCACAGCAGGTAGTGCCGCTTCCTCACCCCGCTCCGGTTCCATCCGCTCGTCACCGACCTCCAGTCCAAATAAACAACCAACCACCATCACCCTCTGCTTCCTTCCATTGAGCCAATTCTCCATCCATTCAGCTGCCTCACCCTGGATCTAGGTGTCAGCTGCTCTACATCGGTGAGACCAAGCGCAGGCTTGGCGATTGTTTCGCCCAACACCTCCGCTCGGTTCGCATTAACCAACCTGATCTCCCGGTGGCTCAGCACTTCAACTCCCCCTCCCATTCCCAATCCGACCTTTCTGTCCTGGGCCTCCTCCATGGCCAGAGTGAGGACCACCGCAAGTTGGAGGAGCAGCACCTCATATTCCGCTTGGGTAGTTTACACCCCAGCGGCATAAACATTGACTTCTCCAATTTCAGGTAGTCCCTGCTTTCTCCTCCCCTTCTCAGCTCTCCCTCTGGCTCCTTCTCTTCCTTGCTTCTTCTCGCCCCCCCAATCCTAAATCAGTCTGAAGAAGGGTTTCGGGCCGAAACGTTGCCTATTTCCTTCGCTCCATAGATGCTGGTGCACACGCTCAGTTTTTCCAGCACTTTTGTCTACCTCCCATGCGTTCAAACCTTCCAGAGCGAACTGCCATGCGGAACCTTATCAAAGACCTTGCTAAAGTCCTCAAAGACAATAGACAATAGGCGCAGGAGTAGGCCATTCGGCCCTCCGAGACAGCACCACCATTCACTGTGATCATGGCTGATCATCCTCAACCCCGTTCCTGCCTTCTCCCCGCATCCCCTGACTCCGCTATCTTTAAGACAACATTTCCAACCCAACCCTCATCAACCTTCATAGCCACCTCCGCAAACAAACCCAATCAAAGGGCGGCACGGTGGCGCTGCGGAAGAGCTGGTGCCTCACAGCTTTAGAGACGCAAGTTCGATCCCGACTACGGGTGCTGTCTGTACGGAGTTTGTACGTTCTCCCCGTGACCTGCGTGGGTTTTCTCCGGGTGCTCCGGTTTCCACCCACGCTCCAAAGACGTGCAGGTTCGTAGGTTAATTGGCTTTGGCAAAATTGTAAATTGTCCCTGGTGTGTGCAGGATAGTGCTGGTGTAGGGGGGGGACTCGGTGGGCCGAAGGGCCTGTTTCCGCGCTGTATCTCGAAAGTCAAAATTTGCTACAATGTTTGGAGGGATATGGGCCAAATGCTTGCTGGTCGGCCTAGTGCAGCTGGGACATGTTAGCCGGAATGGGCAAGTTGGGCCGAAGGGCCTGTTTCCACACCGTATCACTCTATGACTCTGTGACTGTGCCAGATTGCTGGAGGGTGACTAATGTTGTACATCTCAAGTAGAAAATCCTACAGGCTGCAAAGAAAAGCCTGGAAACTGTAGTCCAGTGAGCCTAACATCGGTGGTGGGAATTTTACTGAAGAGGATTTTTAAAGATAGACACAAAATGCTGGAGTAACTCAGCGGGTCCGGCAGCATCTCTGGAGAGAAGGAATGGGTGATGTTTCAGGTCGAGAAAACCCGCATCCGTTGTTCTTTCCTACACATAGGAGTTTGCGGGATAGGTTTTGGACAGACAACAGCATTAGACAATATGTTAAAGAAGGAACTGCAGATGCTGGAGAATCGAGGGTTACACAAAAAGCTGGAGAAACTCAGCGGGTGCAGCAGCATCTAAGGAGCGAAGGAGATAGGCGACGTTTCGGGTCGAGACCCTTCTTCAGACTCAATAGACAATAGGTGCAGGAGTAGGCCATTCGGCCCTTCAAGCCAGCACCGCCATTCAATGTGATCATGGCTGATCATCCCCAATCAGTACCCCGTTCCTGCCTTCTCCCCATATCCCCTGACTCCGCTACCTTTAAGAGCCCTATCTAGCTCTCTCTTGAAAGTGCCCAGAGAACCTGCCTCCACCGCCCTCTGAGGCAGAGAATTCCACAGACTCACAACTCTCTGTGAGAAAAAGTGTTTCCTCGTCTCCGTTCTAAATGGCTTACCCCTTATTCTTAAACTGTGGCCCCTGGTTCTGGACTCCCCCAACACCGGGAACATGTTGTTAAAGAAGGAACTGCAGATGCTGGAGAATCGAGGGTTACACAAAAAGCTGGAGAAACTCAGCGGGTGCAGCAGCATCTAAGGAGCGAAGGAGATAGGCGACGTTTCGGGGTCCTGCCTCTAGCGTGTCCAAACCCTTAACAATTATTCCCTTTATCCTGTACCTGTACACTGCGGACATCTTGGTTGTAATCACGTATTGTCTTTCTGCTGACTGGTTAGCACGCAACATAAACGCTTTTCCCTGTACCTCGGTCCACGTGACAATAAACTGAACCAACGTTCTACACTCTGCAACTATCCCCACTTCAGACCACCATCAACAACGGGGCAGTCAGCCTTAAACAAGCCAAAAGCACCTATCTTTCCATCATTTAAAGTGCTTCAATTATTTTATATTTATAGACTTCCTGGTTTCAGTTGTAAGCAATGAAACCCCCTTCAATCCCAAAGTTTACACCTTCAGATATATTTTTGCCGCCAATTTAAACGACCAAGGTCAGATAAAAGAAAACATCCTCTCCATTGATGGATATTTTTAAGGCAGCGATAGACAGATTCTTAACTAGTGCGGGTGTCAGGGGTTATGGGGAGAAGGCAGGGGAATGGGGTTAGGAGGGAGAGATAGATCAGCCATGATTGAATGGCAGTGCTGGCTCGAAGGGCCGAATGGCCTACTCCTGCGCCTATTGTCTATTGTCTATTTAATGGCGGAGGAGGCTTGATGGGCCGAATGGCATAATTCTGCTCCTATCACATGAAATTATGACAAGCATAGAATGGGGCATCTTGGCCAGCATGGATGAGTTGGGCTGAAGGGCCTGCTGCCACTCTGTGTCTCTGAAAGTAAAGTATAAAAGCAATATTTGAGAAGGCGCTGCAGACCTGAAGTATCTTTGCCCAAGGCATGTGGTCCAGAGCCAAAAGGGTTCGCAACCCCTCAGGTGCAACCCAGCCCCCTGCCCCCCCAGACCCTCCCATCCCCACCCCATCCGGCACTGCAGTCTGCAAATCCCTCTTTGCTCATCTCCGCACCCAGAACCAGAGTGGAAGGAGGTCAACTGGCACGGCCGAAGACACAGGTTCGATCCCGCCTACGGGTGCTGTCTGTACGGAGTTTGCACGTTCTCCCCGTGACCTGCGTGGGTTTTCTCCGAGCACTTCGATCTCCTCCCGCACTCCAAACACGTACAGGTTTGTAGGTTAATTGGCTTGGTATGAAAAAAAATGCAAAATTGTCCCTAGTGTGTGTAGGATAGTGTTAGTGTGTGGGGATCGCAGGTCGGCGCGGACTCGGTGGGCTGAAGGGCCTGTTTCTGCGCTGTATCTTTAAACTAAACTAAACGATGAGCACAGGGACTACTGTAGACTTAGTTGCACACATCTCTAGGCCACTTTACACACTTGAAGGTGGCATCACAAGCGGATAGGGCGGTCAAGAAGGCTATCGGCACATTGGCCTTCATCAGTTTAGTTCCGTTTAGTTTATTGTCACGTGTACCGAGGTACAGTGAAAAGCTTTTGTTGCGCGCTATCCAGTCAGCGGAAAGACAATACATGATTACAATCGATCCATTCACAGTGTACAGATACGTGATAAGGGAATAACATTCAGTGCAAGGTAAAGCCAGCAAAGTCCTATCAAAGATAGTCCGCGGGTCACCAATGAGGTAGATAGTAGTTCAGGTAGTATTTGCATATAACAGATGCGAAGAAATTTTGTGTAATGAACCGGATTTGATAAGGGGACGCGAGGTAAAGGAGCCATTAGGAGGTAGTGACCATGATATGGTAAGTTTAAAACAGATAGGCAGATTATTATCTAAATGGTGTCAAGTTGGGAAAAGGGGAAGTACAACGGGATCTGCGGGGTCCTTGTTCATCAGTCACTGAAAGTAAGCGTGCAGGTACAGCAGGCAGTGAAGAATGCGAATGGCATGTTGGCCTTCATAACAAGAGGATTCGAGGAGAGGAGCAATGAGGTCCTTCTGCAGTTGTACAGGGCCCTAGTGAGACCACACCTGGAGTATAGATGGGGTGAACGCAGGGGCTTTTGCCCAGAGTAGAAGAATCAAGGATCAGTAAATGAAGAATAAGGTTATTTTCTGGCATTTATTTCAAGAGGACTAGAATATAAAAACTGGTAAATACAAAAAATGTTAAGTCTCGAGATGGCACTGGTCCGTTGGAATATTGTGGGCAATTTTGGGCCCCATATCTGAGGAAGGATGTGCTGGCTCTGGAGAGGGTCCAGAGGAGGTTTACAAGAACGATCCCAGGAATGAGTGGGTTAACGTACGATGAGCGTTTGACGGCACTGGGCCTGTACTCGCTGGAGTTTAGAAGGATGAGAGGGCACTCATTGAAACTTACAGAACAGTGAAAGGCCTGGATATATAGTGGATGTGGAGAAGATGTTTCCACTAGTGGGAGAGTCCAGGACCAGAGGTCACAGCCTCAGAATAAAAGGACGTTCCTTTAGGAAGGAGATGAGGAGGAATTTCTTCAGTCAGAGGGTGGTGAATCTGTGGAATTCTTTGCCACAGACGGCAGTGGAGGCCAAGTCAATGGATATATGTAAGGCAGAGATAGATAGATTGTTGATTAGTGCGGGTGTCAGGGGTTATTGGGAGAAGGCAGTAGAATGGGGTGAGGGGGCGAGATAGATCAGCCATGATTGAATGGCGGAGTAGACTTGACGGGCCGAGTGACCTAATAGAGCTCCTATCACTTATGAACATCAAATTGGCACAATGTATCACAAAATGGTGCAGGCATGGGTCAGACACTCTGGAACTAAGACATAGATCAACAGTAGATGTTTTGACCCTATTTGGAGTGCTTCCACCACCACTGCCAGAATCCCCCGTCAAAGTTGCCAAAAATGTGTACTATTAATAAACATAAACTTTCACATCGTTCAAGCAGAACTATTCTAAACTCATAAAGTTTCCCAAGCCAATGTTCGGTACGAATTACAATACTGTGACATTGAAAGCTCAACAGGAAGAATGAGTGGAACTTGCAGGAAGTGGGAACTAGCTTAGAGGTTTTTAGTTGGGAGATACGGCGCGGAAACAGGCCCTTCGGCCCACCGGGTCCGCACCGACCAGCGATCCCCGCGCACTCGCACTATCCAACACCAGGGACGATTTTTACATGTATACCAAGCCAAATTACCCGCGGACCTGCACGTCTTTGGAGTGTGGGAGGGAACTGAAGATCTCGGAGAAAACCCACGCAGGTCATGGGGAGAACGTACAAACTCTCTACAGACAAGCACCCGTAGTCATGATCAAACCCGGGACAACCCGCTTTGCTGTAAGGCGACAACAATACCGCTGTGCCACCCTGAATTGCAAGGATTTTAATATTTTAACCAATAAATTTCCCGCGCATTCAATTAGGAGTCAGTTTCCATATTTTAAGTTACTAGAGAAATTATTTTTTTTTAAGAAGGAACGGCAGATGCTGCAAAATCGAAGGTAGACAAAAATGCTGGAGAAACTCAGCGGGTGAGGCAGCATCTATGGAGCGAAGGAATAGGCGATGTTTCGGGTCAAGACCCATCTTTTGTAACTGGCAGATCCCGCTGGATCCCGACTCGTCCAATCTCAGCACGTTCAGCACCCCCTTTGGCCGCTACAAATTTCTGCGGATGCCCTTCGGCATCAACTCTGCACAACTAGTGAAGTAACCAATCTACAGTAAGTTTGCCCCTCTCCCCTTAATGTCCCAATACTGGACTTTCCATCCTGGGAAAAGGTTCTGACTGTCTACCCTATCTATGCCTTTCATGATTTGACATACGTCGATCAGGTCTCTCCGCAACCTCTGACGCTGCAGAGAAAACAATCCACGCTTGTCCGACCTGTCCTTCTAGAGTAGGTAATACCCTCCAGTCCAGCCATCCGCCTGGTAAACCTCCTCTGCACCCTCTCCAATACCCCCATATCTGGCGGCATGGTGGTGGAGTGATAGAGTCGCTGCCACAGTGCCAGGTTCGATCTTAGGTCCTGGTGCAGACGGAACATGTGTCTCAGACTCATAGGGTGATACAGAGCGGAAACGTGCTCTTCTTGCCCACACCAGCCAACATGTCCCATCTACACTAGTCCCACCTGCCTGCGTTTGGCCCATATCCTTCCAAACTTGTCCTATCCTAACCCGGGGTTAGGAGGGAATGATTGATCAGCATTGATTGAATAGCAGAGTAGACTTGATGAGCTGAATGGTCTAATTCTACTTCTATCACATGACCCCCTGCTGTACTCACTCTATACTCATGACTGCGTAGCTGGTCATAGTGCGAACTCCGACATCAAGTTCGCTGACGACACCACTGCTGTGGGACGAATCACTGATGGGGACGAGTCAGAGTATAGAAGTGAGATCGACCGACTGACCAAATGGTGCCAGCACAACAACCTGGCCCTCAACACCAGCAAAACCAAGGAACTGATTGTGGACTTTAGAAGGAGTAGGATGGGGACCCACAGTCCCGTTTATATCAACGGGTCGATGGTGGAAATGGTCAAGAGCTTCAAATTCCTGGGCGTGCTCATCTCTGAAGATCTTTCCTGGTCCGAGAACACTGATGCAATTATAAAGAAAGCTCACCAGCGCCTCTTCTTCCTGAGAAGATTACGGAGAATCGGTTTGTCAAGGAGGACTCCCTTGAACTTCTACAGGTATACAGTAGAGAGCTTGCTGACCGGTTGCATCGTGGCTTGGTTCGGCAACTTGAGTGCCCTGGAGAGGAAAAGACTACAAAAAGTAGTAAACACTGCCCAGTCCATCATTGGCTCTGACCTCCCTTCCATCGAGGGGATTTATCGCAGTCGCTGCCTCAAAAAGGCTGGCAGCATTATCAAGGACCCACACCATCCGGGTCATACACTAATCTCCCCGCTACCTTCAGGTAGAAGGTACAGGAGCCTAAAGATGCAACGACCAGGTTCAGGAATAGCTACTTCCCCACAGTCATCAGGCTATTAAACCTGGCTCGGACAAAACTCTGAACATTCACTCTGAACATTCTTTCTTCCAGAAAAAAAAAAAAAGGTCCACCAGACTGATTCCTGGGATGTCAGGACTGTCTTATGCACAAACACTGCATAGACTCGGTTTATACGCTCTAGAATTTAGGAGATTGAGAGGCGATCTTATAGAAACGTACAAAATTCTTAAGGGGTTGGACAGGCTAGATGCAGGAAGATTGTTCCCGATGTTGGGGAGGTCCAGGACAAGGGGTCACAGCTTAAGGATAACGGGGAAATCCTTTAGGACCGAGATGAGAAGGACTTTTTTCACACAGAGAGTGGTGGGTCTCTGGAACTCTCCGCCACAGAGGGTAGTTGAGGCCAGTTCATTGGCTATATTTAAGAGGGAGTTAGATGTGGCCCTTGTGGCTAAGGGGATCAGAGGGTATGGAGAGAAGGCAGGTACGGGATACTGAGTTGGATGATCAGCCACGATCATATTGAATGGCGGTGCAGGCTCGAAGGGCCGAATGGCCTACTCCTGCACCTAATTTCTATGTTTCTATGGATCATTATCTGTTTATTTGCACTTTATCAGTGTATTTATTCACGTGTGTATATATTTATATAATGGTATATGGACACACTGATCTGCTCTGTAGTCAATGCCTACTATGTTCTGGTGTGCTAAAGCAAAGCAAGAATGTCATTGTTGTATCTGGGACACTTGAACTCTTGAACTTACAATCTATCCATGTACTTGTCTAAATGTTTCTTTAACGTTGCAATAATCCCTGCCATCGCACCACACACATTGCAGATATAACTAAGATGTTAATATGTAAACCTATTAACTTAGTAAAACACTTCCTAAAGTGTCTCACAGGGAGGTAATGTGTCATAAGTTGACACCCGGCCAAAGTCCTCCTGCAACTGTACAGGGCCCTAGTGAGACCACACCTGGAGTTTTGTGTGCAGTTTTGGTCTCCAAATTTGAGGAAGGACATTCTTGCTATTGAGGGAGTGCAGCGTAGGTTCACCAGGTTAATTCCCGGGATGGCGGGACTGTCATATGTTGATAGAATGGAGCGGTTGGGCTTGTACACTTTGGAATTTAGAAGGATGAGAGGGATCTTATTGAAACTTGGAAGATTATTAAGTGATTGAACACGCTAGAGGCAGGAAACATGTTCCCGACGTTGGGGGAGTCCAGAACATAGAAACATAGAAACATAGAACATAGGTGCAGGAGGAGGCCATTCGGCCCTTCGAGCCAGCACTGCCATTCATTGTGATCATGGCTGATCGTTCACTATCAATAACCCGTGCCTGCCTTCTCCCCATATCCCTTGACTCCACTAGCCCCTAGAGCTCTATCTAACTCTCTCTTAAATCCATCCAGTGATTTGGCCTCCACTGCCCTCTGTGGCAGGAAATTCCATAAATTCACAACTCTCTGGGTGAAAACGTTTTTTTCTCACCTCAGTCTTAAATGACCTCCCCTTTATTCGAAGACTGTGGCCCCTGGTTCTGGACTCACCCAACATTGGGAACATTTTTCCTGCATCTAGCTTGTCCAGTCCTTTTATAATTTTATATGTTTCTATAAGATCCCCCCTCCACCTTCTAAACTCCAGTGAATACAAGCCTAGTCTTTTCAATCTTTCCTCATATGACAGTCCCGCCATCCCACTCACCATCGCCATCTGCCCACTCACTCAACCTGTCCAGGTCACCCTGCAACCTCCTAACATCCTCTTCACAGTTCACACTGCCACCCAGCTTTGTGTCATCCACAAACATGCTAGTGTTGCTCCTAATTCCCTCTTCCAAATCATTAATATATATGGCACAATCTTTCCTCATATGACAGTCCCGCCATCCCAGGGATCAATCTCGTGAACCTACGCTGCACTGCCTCAATCACAAGGATGTTCTTCCTGAAATTAGGAGATCAAAACTGTGCACAATACTCCAGATGTGGTCTCACCAGAGCCCTATACAACTGCAGAAGAACCTCTTTACTCCTGTACTGAAATCCTCTTGTTATGAAGGCCAACATTCCATTAGCTTTCTTCACTACCTGCTGTACCTGCACGCCAACTTTCAGTGACTGGTGTACAAGGACACCCAGGTCTCGCTGTACCTCCCCCTGACCTAACCTCACCCCATTGAGATAATAATCTGCCCCCTTGTTTTTGCCACCAAAGTGGATAATCTCACATTTATCTATATTATACTGCATCTGCCACGCATCTTCCCACTCACTCAACCTGTCCAGGTCACCCTGCAACCTCCTAACATCCTCTTCACAGTTCACACTGCCACCCAGCTTTGTGTCATCCGCAAACATGCTAGTGTTGCTCCTAATTCCCTCTTCCAAATCATTAATATATATGGTAAACAGTTGCGGCCCCAACACCGAGCCTTGCGGCACTCCACTCGCCACTGCCTGCCATTCTGAAAAGGACCTGTTCACTCCTACTTTTTGCTTCCGGTCTGCCAACCAATTTTCTATCCATGTCAACACCCTACCCCCAATACCATGTGCTGTAATTTTAGTCACCAGTTTCCCGTGCGGGACCTTACCGCAGTCAGGGTAACTGGTCTGTAATTCCCCGTTTTCTCTCTCGCTCCTTTCTTGAAAAGTGGGATAACATTAGCTATCCTCCAATCCACAGGAACTGATCCTGAATCTATTGAACATTGGAAAATGATCACCGATGCGTCCACTATTTCTAGAGCCACCTCCCTGAGGACCCTGGGATGCAGACCATCAGGCCCAGGGGATTTATCATCCTTCAGTCCCATTAGCCTACCCAATACTATTTCTCGCCATGAACATTTCTTTCAGTTCCTTGACCCCCTTAGATCCTCTGTCCTCCAGCACATCTGGGAGATTGTTTGTGTCCTCCTTAGTGAAGACAGATCCAAAGTACCTGTTCAATTCTCCTGCCATTTCCTTGTTCCCCATAATTATTTCACCCGTGCCTGCCTTCAAGGGACCCACATTTGACTTTGCTACTCTTTTTCCCTTAACATATCTAAAGAACCAGGGACCACAGTTTAAGAATGAGGGGTAGGCCATTTAGAACGGAGATGAGGAAAAGCTTTTTCACTCAGAGAGTTGTGAGTTTGTGGAATTCCCTGCCTCAGAGGGCGGTGGAGGCCAATTCTCTGGATGCTTTCAAGAGAGAGCTAGATAGGGCTCTTAAAGATAGCGGAGTCAGGAGATATGGGGAGAAGGCAGGAACGGGGTAGTGATTGGGGATGATCAGCCATGATCACATTGAATGGCGGTGCTGGCTCGAAGGGCCGAATGGCCTACAACTGCACCTATTGTCTATTGTTTACCACAAATGCACCCTGCTGTTAGCAACAGCAAGAGATTGGAGAGACTTCAATCTTGACCACGGGTGCTGTCTGTACGGAGTTTGTACGTTCGCCCCGTGACCTGCGTGGGTTTTCTCCGGGGTCTCCGGTTTCCTCCCACACTCCGAAGATGAGCAGGTTTGTAGGTAGCACACACATAAACTAAAGTTTAACATCAACATCCACCACAGTGGAATCAACTATTCCCCACTGTGATGGAAAGCAATAAAGTTCAGTCATCTTCCCCCTTTGTTCACACCGTGGTCGGGGCTTTTGAACGGGGCCGTTGCCGGCGGTCCGCTGTTCAAGCCCTCTCGTCTGGATGATGGAAACTCCGGCGTCGGGACGGATCGGAACACTCCGCTGCAAGGAGCTCCCGAGTCGGCCGCTTCTTGCCGGGGACCGCGGGATTCACGGTGTTAAAGTCCGCAGGCCCCGCGGTCGGAGCTCCAACACTGGTGATCCTCAGCAAAAGATCCCCGGCTCTGCGGCTTGAAGCTCCGGGCTGGTCTCCAGGAAAGGCCGCACCGATCCACGTTGTTAGGCCGCAAAGGGGTGGCGGAGAGGCGACACGGAGAAGAATCGCATCTCCGTCGAGGTAAATGACTGGAAAAGGTTTCCCCCCGATCCCCCCCCCCCCCCCCCCCCCACCCGCCACATAAAACCGAGAGACAATAAAACAAACATTCAAGACATACTTAAAATAATAAAACCAGAGAAGGGGCAAGACAGGCTGCTGGCGAGGCGGCCATTATGGGCGCCACCCGGTGATGTAAATTGTGATGCCGGAGGAAAGAATGTCGATGGAAGGGGAGGGGAGGAAAAACAATCAACGTTCTTCCCATTAGATTATATAAGCTATAAGCTAAATTGTCCCCAGTGTGTTGGATAGAACTAGTGTGTGGAGATCGCTGGTGGGCACGGACTCGGTGGGCTGAAGGGCCTGTTTCCGCGCTGTATCTCTAAATTCTAAAGGACACGAGGGCCTGAGCTATCGGGAGAGGCTGAGCAGCCTCGGACTTTATTCCTTGGAGCGCAGGAGGATGAGGGGTGACTTTGTAGAACATGGGGGGAGCGGTTGCATTGAGTGGTTGCATCACGGCCTGGTTCGGCCAGTCGAACGCCCAGGAATGAAGGAGATTACAGAGAGGGGTGACCACTGCCCGGTCCATCACGGGTACCGACCTCCCCACCATCGAAGGGATCTACAGGAGTCGCTGCCTCAAAAAGGCAGCCAGCATCATCAGAGGCCCACACCACCCTGGCCAGGCTCTCATCTCACCCCTGCCATTGGGAAGAAGATACAGGAGCCTGCAAACTGTAACGCCCAGGTTCAGGAACAGCTCCTTCCCCACAGCCATCAGGCTCTTGTACACTGCACAACATTAACCTCAGCAGCCATGATCTTCCGTTCACCGTGTCTTTATGTTGCACTACGAACTTGTGTTTTTGCGCTGTTACGTATTACCTCATATTAGTTATTCATTTATTGTATTCTTGGTTATGATATAGTTATTGTGTTATTGGGGCAGTTAGGCTGCTGCAAGTACATCGAGTCACAGAGTGATGCAGCGTGGAAACAGGCCCTTCGGCCCAACTCGCCCACACCGGCCAACAACGTCCCAGCTACCCAAGTCCCACTTGCCTGCGCTTGGTCCACACCTGTCCTATCCATGAACCTGTCCAACGTTGGGATAGTCCCTGCCTCAACTACCACCTCCGGCAGCTTGTTCCGTACACCCACCACCCACTGTGTGAAAATGCTACCCCTCTGATTCCTATTCAGTGAGGAGACTGAAGAAGGTCCATCTGTCTCCTCAGATCCTGGTGAACTTCTACCGCTGCACCATCGAGAGCATCCTTACCAACTGCATCACAGTTTGGTATGGCAACTGCTCTGTCTCCGACCGGAAGGCACTGCAGAGGGTGGTGAAAATTGCCCAACGCATCACCAGTTCCTCGCTCCCCTCCATTGAGTCTGTCCAAAGCAAGCGTTGTCTGCGGAGGGCGCTCAGCATCGCCAAGGACCTCTCTCACCCCAACCATGGACTGTTTACCCTCCTACCATCCGGGAGGCGCTACAGGTCTCTCCGTTGCCGAACCAGCAGGTCCAGGAACAGCTTCTTTCCGGTGGCTGTCACGCTACTCAACAACGTACCTCGGTGACTGCCTATCACCCCCCCCCCCCCCCCCCGGACACTTATTATTATTTATTCAAATCATTTGCTGTGTCGCTCTTCCAGGGAGATGCTAAATGCATTTCGTTGTCTCTGTACTGTACACTGACAATGACAATTAAAATTGAATCTGAATCTGAATCTGAATCTGAATCTATTAAGTCTTTTCCCCTTCACCTTGAACCCGTGTCCTCTGGTCCTCGATTCCCCTACTCTGGGTAGAAGACGTCTACCCGATCTATTCCGCTCATGATTTTGTGCACCTCTATAAGATCACCCCTCATCTTCCTCCCCTCCACGGAATAGAGACCCAACCTGCTCAGCCTCTCCCTGCAGCTCACACCCTCTACGTGTGCCACTGTTCCGCCGTCGGTACGGATGAGAACTGAACACATTTGCCATCCTCGGCCTTCCTCTCGTCTCTGTTGCAAGAACGAGATTTTCTGTTGCTCAACAACCTCACATCTTCATCGCAATTTAGAGATTGAAAGATTTCTCCATTCCCCTCCTCCGACTTCCTGCCCTTCACCACAACGCGTCGGGTTCAGTCGAGAGTGGGGTGGGGGGGGTGGGGGGGGGGGGTGGGGGGGTGGGGGGGGCGGAGAAGATAGTTATAGATGTTGCCCAGGCTCCCCACCACTGTAGATGTAGCCCAGTCCGTCACACACACCACACTCCCCACCACTGACGCCATCTTCAATAGACAATACACAATAGGTGCAGGAGTAGGCCATTCGGCCCTTCGAGCCAGCACCGCCATTCAATGTGATCATGGCAAGATCATCCCCAATCAGTACCCCATTCCTGCCTTCTCCCCTTATCTCCTGACTCCGCTATCTATAAGAGCCCTATCTAGCTCTCTCTTGAAAGCATCCAGAGAACCCGCCTCTGAGAGAATTCCACAGACTCGCCACTCTCTGTGAGAAAAAGTGTTTCCTCGTCTCCGTTCAAAATGGTTTACCCCTTATTGTTGAACTGTTGTCCCTGGTTCTGGGCTCCCCCAACATCGGGAACATGTTTCCAGCCTCTAGTGTGTCCCAAACCCTCAACAATCTTATATAAGAACCCCTCCCGGTGGCTCAGCACTTCAACTCCCCCTCCCATTCCGTATCCGACCTCTCGGTCCTGGGCCTCCTCCACGGCCAGAGTGAGCAACACCGCAAGTTGGAGGAACAGCACCTCATATTCCGCTTGGGGAGTCTGCATCCTCTGGGCTTGAACATTGAATTTTCTCAATTCTGTTAACCCAGGCTGCCTCCTCCCCTTCCCACCTCTCCCTCAGCCCTCGGGCCCTGGCATTCCTTCTCTCTCTATCTCTCCCCCACCCAAGTCGCACTAGCTTCTCATTTTCGCACTACAAACAGCTTACAATGGCCTGTTTCCTTTATCATCGATACTTTTTTGCATATCTTTCATTCATTGTTCTTTATCTCTCCACATCACCGTCTAAATTTCTCGTTTCCCAGTTCCCTGACCAGTCTGAAGAAGGGTCTTGACCCGAAAGGTCGCCTATCTCCTTCGCTCCTTAGATGCTGCTGAGTTTCTCCAGCTTTTTGTGTAACCCTCCAGAGTGTACAAGCCCAGCCGCTCCATTCTCTCAGCATATGACAGTCCCGCCATCCCGGGAATTTATCTTGTAATTCACTTCACGCTGCCTTGGAAACAGTGATAGGTGGATTAATCAACATCATAATTGTCCCACCCCGGTCATTCCTTCTTCTCCCCACTCCCGTCCGGCAGGAGGTGCAGAAGGTACAGAAGCTTGAAGGCGCGCACCACCAGACTCAGGAACAGCTTCTTCCCCTCTGTTATCAGGCTTCTGAACGGCCCTTCCATAAGCTGGGGTCCTGTCCGATTCACCTCTACCCCATTGTGGACATTGGACTTTGTCTCTGGAACTGCAGCATGGTGGAGCAGTGGTAGAGTTGCTGCCTTACAGCGCCAGAGACACGGAAGCTGTCCGTACGGAATTTGTACGTTCTCCCCGTGACCTGGGTGGGTTTTCTCTGGTCTCCGGTCTCCTCCCACACTCCTATTTTCCTTTTTGCGTAATTTCTCCGGGATCTTCGGTTTCCTTCCACACTCCAAAGACGGTCCGCGCCGACCAGCGATCCTACTGACACTATCCTACACCTACGAGGGGCATTTTTTTAACGTTTATGCCAAGCCAATTAACCTCCACAACCGGTACGTGTTTGGAGTGCGGGAGGAAACCGAAGATCTCGGAGAAAACCCACGCAGGTCACGGGGAGAACGTACAAACTCCGTACAGACAGCGCCCGTAGTCGGGATCGAACCCGGGTCTGTAAGCTGCAAGTGCTGTAAGGCGGCAACTCTACTGCTGCGCCACCGTGACGTTCCTATCATAAAATAGTAACAACCATATAACTACAAAGAACAAATTTTCTGGTCAGAGCCACAGGCCCTTCGGCCCAACACCGACCAACATGCCCCATCTACACTCATCCCACCTGCCCGTGTTTGGCCCGTATCCCTCGAAACCATCCCTAAATCAAATTCCTCCTATATTGCAAAACATGCTTGGCTAATAAAGTCTGATTATGATTATGGTTGTCCATGGACCTGTCCAAATGTCTTTGCAACCTGCCTCAACTGGCCCTCCAATAAATCTCGAGGTTGTTGCTGCAGTCACCATAAAGGCCCTGTCCCACGATGCGCGTTTACCCAAGAGCTGTCCCGAGTTTAAAAAAAATCAAACTCGTGGTATTCTAGGAACTCCTACGACCTTCCACGAGTATGTTCACAAACTCCTACGAGTATGTCTACGGTATTCCGTTGACTTCACATTCTACAGTCTCCTACGTTCCTCTCCCGAGGTACTCTTGGCCCAACTACGGGTAGCCACGAGTGGAACATTGATCACATGATTCTCCCTCCACTTTAAGGGGAAGCGTTTTGCTCCCCCTGTCCTCCATCCCTTTGCCCCCCAAGAGATGCGATCGCAGTGGGGAGAGAGGGAGACACTGAAACATCAGACCAGGTCTGAAGAAGGGACACGACCTGAAACGTCACCCATTCCTTTCCTCCAGAGAGATGCTCTCTGACCCGCTGAGTTGCTCCGGCATTTGATGTGTATCCATCCTCAGCAACACACAACGTCTGTTTGGCTTCCAGAACTAATGGAGTCACAGAGTCACACAGTGTGGAGACAGGCCCTTCAGCCCAACTTGTCCATGCTGGACGAGAAGCCCCATCTACACTAGTCCCAGCTGCCTGAGTTTGGCCCGTATCCCTCTAAACCTGTCCTATCCATGTAACCCTGTCTAAATGTATTTTAAATGGTGTTCTAGTTCCGGTCTCAACTACCTCCTCTGGCAGCTCATTCCAGACGCCCACCACCCTGTGTGTGTGTGTGTGTGTGTGTGTGTGTGTGTGTGTGTGTGTGTGTGTGTGTGTGTGTGTGTGTGTGTGTGTGTGTGTGTGTGTGTGTGTGTGTGTGTGTGTGTGTGTGTGTGTGTGTGTGTGTGTGTGTGTGTGTGTGTGTGTGCAAGTGCACATTAACACTTGACTGACTGTGACAAAGAACTACCCCAACCCTTCCTTCCACACCAACTGGCCATTACTGGTCAGCAGGTGAAAAGCTTTAAGATGAGAGTGCAAATTTCTCAGACTGGTGCAGGAGGGGGCCATTCGGCCCTTCGAGCCCTTCATTGTTATCATGGCTGATCATCCACAATCAGTGCCCCGAATCTATATATACAAAAATACACAAAGTGCTGGAGAAATCTAGATGCTGCCTGACCCACTGTTCCTCCAGCACTTTGTGCCAAAATGGAACCTCAGCTCGGAGAATGAAGTAATAAATACATTGTGTTCAGCTGTTAGTAAAGTGAGAATGGTGTGTGGATGGCCTATACATGAACAGTGAGATGAGTTGGCTTATCTTTACACGAGTCAAGATTTCAACCTTCCTGAGAAATGCAATCTGGGAACAGCTCCATCCAAGACCCACAAGGAACTGCGGCGAATTGTGGACGCAGCCCAGACCATCGCACAAACCAACCTCCCTTCCACTGACTCCATCTACACCTCACGCTGCCTTGGCAAGGCCAGCAGCATCATCAAGGACCAGTCGCACCCCGGCCACTCCCTCTTCTCCCCTCTCCCATCCGGCAAGAGGTACAGAAGTGTGAAAACAAGCGCACACCTCCAGATTCAGGGACAGTTTCATCCCGGCTGTTATCAGGCAACTGAACCATCCTACCACACCCAGAGAGCGGTCCTGAACTACTATCTACCTCATTGGTGACCCTCGGACTATCTTTAGGTGGACAAAAATGCCGGAGAAACTCAGTGGGTGAGGCAGCATCTATGGAGCGAAGGATTAGGTGACGTTTCGGGTCACCCGAAACGTCACCTATTCCTTCGCTCCATAGATGCTGCCTCACCCACTGAGTTTCTCCAGCATTTTTGTCTACCTTCGATTTTACCAGTGTTAAAAGAACACTGACTATTTTTTATCGGTCTTTACTAGATTTTATCTTGCACTAAACGTCATTCACTGTATCCTGTATCTGTACACTGTGGATGGCAAGATTGTAATCATGTGTAGCCTTTCCAACTTGATAGCATGCAGCAGCAAAAAGCTTTTCGCTGTGTACCTCGGTACATGTGGCAATAAAACTAAAGTAAACCGAACTAAACCCCTGTCTGTGCACAAAATTAGTAAATCAAAACAAATGTATTTGAAAAAGTGTCGCCTATCCGTGTTCTCCACAAATGCTGCCTGACCCGCTGAGTTACTCCAGCACTCTGTGAAACGTCGCCTATCCATGTTCTCCACAGATGCTGCCTGACCCGCTGAGTTACTCCAGCACTCTGTGAAACGTCACCTATCCGTGTTCTCCACAGATGCTGCCTGACCCGCTGAGTTACTCCAGCACTCTGTGAAACGTCACCTGTCCGTGTTCTCCACAGCTGCTGCCTGACCCGCTGAGTTACTCCAGCACTCTGTGAAACGTCACCTATCCATGTTCTCCACAGGTGCTGCCTGACCCGCTGAGTTACTCCAGCACTCTGTGAAACGTCGCCTATCCGTGTTCTCCACAGATGCTGCCTGACCTGCTGAGTTACTCCAGCACTCTGTGAAACGTCACCTATCCGTGTTCTCCACAGATGCTGCCTGACCCGCTGAGTTACTCCAGCACTCTGTGAAACGTCACCTATCCGTGTTCTCCACAGATGCTGCCTGACCCGCTGAGTTACTCCAGCACTCTGTGAAACGTCACCTATCCACGTTCTCCACAGATGCTGCCTGACCCGCTGAGTTACTCCAGCACTCTGTGAAACGTCACCTATCCGTGTTCTCCACAGATGCTGCCTGACCCGCTGAGTTACTCCAGCGCTCTGTGAAACGTCACCTATCCATGTTCTCCACAGATGCTGCCTGACCCGCTGAGTTACTCCAGCACTCTGTGAAACGTCACCTATCCGTGTTCTCCACAGATGCTGCCTGACCCGCTGAGTTACTCCAGCGCTCTGTGAAACGTCACCTATCCGTGTTCTCCACAGATGCTGCCTGGCCCGCTGAGTTACTCCAGCACTCTGTGAAACGTCACCTATCCATGTTCTCCACAGATGCTGCCTGACCCGCTGAGTTACTCCAGCACTCTGTGAAACGTCACCTATCCACGTTCTCCACAGGTGCTGCCTGACCCGCTGAGTTACTCCAGCACTCTGTGAAACGTCACCTATTCGTGTTCTCCACAGATGCTGCCTGACCCGCTGAGTTACTCCAGCACATTCAAGTCCAAGTTCAAGTTCACATCTATTGTCACATGCACGAATTGAGGAGCATTGATATTTGAGTTCCCATGCAGCCATACAATGAAAGGAACACAAGACACACGATAGAACTTAATATAACCATCCAGCACATCCAGTGGTTACTGTGATGGAAGACAATAAAGTCCAGTCAGTCTTCTTCCTTTTGTTCACACGTGTTTGGGGGCCTTGACCCGCCGTAGTCGCCGCTACCGACGGCCCGACTGTACAGGCCCTCTCGTCGGGATGATCGAAGCTCCGACGTCGTGGACGGATGGAACACACGTGGAGTGCCCGAATTGGCCGCTTGCTCAACGGGGACCGCGGCTTCCCGATCGTGCCTATCCCCGGTGTCAACCAGCATCCGACACGTTGAGTTACTCCAGCACCTTGTTTAAGATCTGGCCCTTTTACTCCAGAGAGCTACGTCTCCACATGGAACCCAGTGCAAGCTAGTTTAGAGATACAGCACGGAAACAGGCCCTTCAGCCCGCCGAGACCGTGCCGACCACCGATCACGCGCTCATGCTCAAACTATGTTCTCCCTCTTTCTCATCCACTCCCGTGGTGTAAAGCAGTGTCTACAGTCCCTTGTTTACACACACACCCACCAGAGAACAGTGTTGAACTACCTCATTGGTGAACCTCGGCCTACCCTTTGTTCAAGAAGGAACTGCAGATGCTGGAAAATCGAAGGTAGATAAAAAACGCTGGAGAAACTCATCGGCTGAGGCAGCGTCTATGGAGCGAAGGAATAGGTCTCGACCCGAACCGTCATCTATTCCATCGCTCCATAAATGCTGGCTAACCCGCTGAGTTTCCCCAGCATTTTTACCTACCTCAGACTATCTTTGATTGGACTTTGCTGCCATTACCTTGCACTGAACGTATATCTGTACACTGTGAATAGCTTGATTGGAATCATGTGTTCTTTAAAGCAGGCTGAAGAAGGGTCTCGACCCGAAACGTCGCCTATCTCCTTCGCTCCTTAGATGCTGCTGCACCCGCTGAGTTTCTCCAGCTTTTTGTGTAACCCATGTATTCTTTAGTTTAATTTCGAGATACGGTGCGGAAACATAGAAACATAGAAAAATAGGTGCGGGAGTAGACCATTCGGCCCTTCGAGCCAGCACCGCCATTCAATGTGATCATGGCTGATTATCTAAAATCAGTTCCCTGTTCCTGCCTTCTCCCCATATCCCTTGATTCCGTTAGCCCTAAGAGCTAAACCTATCTTGAAAACATCCAATGAATTGGCCTCCACTGCCTTCTGTGGCAGAGAATTCCACAGATTCACAACTCTCTGGGTGAATTTGCTTTTCCTCGTCCCAGTCCTAAATGGCCTACGCCTTATTCTTAAACTGTGACCCCTGGTTCTGGACTCCCCCAACATCGGGAACATGTTTCCTGCATCTAGCCTGTCCAATCCTTTAAGAATTCTATATGCTTCGATAAGACCCCTCTCATCCTTCTAAATTCCAGTGAATCCAAGCCCAGTCGACCCATTCTTTCATCATATGACAGTCCTGCCATCCCGGGAATTAACCTGCCGAACCTACACTGCATTTCCTCAATAGCAATAATGTCCTTCCTCAAATCAGGAGACCAAACCTGCACACAATACTCCAGGTGCGGTCTCAACAGGGCCCTGTACAACTGCAGTACGACCTCCTTGCTCCTAAACTCAAGTCCTCTGGCAATGAAGGCCAACATGCCATTAGCTTTCTTCACTGCCTGCTGTACCTGCATGCTTACTTTCAGTGACTAATGTACAAGCACACCCAGGTCTCGTTGCACCTCCCCTTTTCCTAATCTGACACCATTCAGATAATAATCTGCCTTCCTGATCTTGCACAAAAGTGGATAACCTCACATTTATCCACATTAAACTGCATCTACCCACTCACCCAACCTGTCCAGGTCACCCTGCAACTTCACAGCATCCTCCTCGCGGCTCACACTGCCACCCAGCTTTGAGTCATCCGCAAACTTGTCCATGTCGATACCCTACCCCCAATACCATGTGCTCTAATTTTGCACACTAATCTCTTGTGTGGGACCTTGTCAAAGGCTTTTTGAAAGTCCAGATACACCACATCCACTGGCTCTCTCTTACCCAATCTACTTGTTACATCCTCAAATAATTCCAGAAGATTAGTCAAGCATGATTTCCTCTTCATTAACCCATGCTGACTTTGACCGATCCTGTCACTGCTTTCTAAATGCGCTGCTATAACATCTTTAACAATCGACTCCAGCATCTTCCCCACTACCGATGCACGGCTAACTGGTCTGTAATTCCCCGTTTTCTCTCCCCCTCCTTTCTTAAAAAGTGGAGTTACATTGGCTACCCTCCAGTGCACAGGAACTGATCCAGAGTCGAGAGAACATTGGAGAATGATCACCAATGCATCCACGATTTCTCGGGCCACCTCCTTGAGCACTGTGGGATGCAGAACATCAGGCCCTGGGGATTTATCTGCCTTCAGTCCCAACAGTTTATCTAACACCATTTCCTGCCTAATGTGGATTCCCTTCAGTCCCTCCCTCTCACTAGATCCTCAGTCCCCTAGTATTTCTGGGAGATTATTTGTGTCTTCCTTAGTGAAGACAGAACCAAAGTACTCGTTTAACTGTTCTGCCATTTTCTTGTTTCCCATTATAAATTCATCTGTCTCTGACTTTAAGGGACCTACATTCGCCTTCACTAATCTTTTCCTTTTTACATACCTAAAGAAACTTTTACAGTCAGTTTTTATATTCCCCCAAAGCTTTCTTTCATGCTTTTTTCCCCCCGTCTTAATTAACCACTTTGTCCTCCTCTGTTGAGTTCTAAATTTCTCCCAGTCCTCTGCTGTGCCGCTGCTTCGGGCCAATTTATATGCCTCTTCCTTGGATTTAACACTATCCTTGACTTCCCTCGTCAGCCGCGGTTAGAAACATAGAAAAATAGGTGCAGGAGTAGGCCATTCAGCCCTTCGAGCCTGTACCGCCATTCAATATAAACATGGCTGATCATTCAACTCAGTATCCCGTACCTGGCTTCTCTCCATACCCCCTGATCCCTTTAGCCACAAGAGCCACATCCAACTCCCTCTTGAATGTAGCCAATGAACTGGCCTCAATGACCTTCTGTGGCAGAGAATTCCAGAGACTCACCATTCTCTGTGTAAAGAATGTTTTCCTCATCTCGGTCCTAAAGGAATTCCCCCTTATCCTTAGACTGTGACCCCTTGTTCTGGACTCCCCCAACATCGGGAACAATCTTCCTGCATCTAGCTTGTCCAACCTCTTAAGAATTTTGTAAGTTTCTATAAGATCCCCCCTCAATCTTCTAAATTCCAGTGAGTACAAGCCGAGTCTATCCAGTCTTTCCTCATATGGAAGTCCCGACATCCCAGGAATCAGTCTGGTTGAGCCGCGTACCCAGTTTTATTCTTTCGCCAGACAGGGATGAACAATTTCTGGAGTTCATCCCTGCTGTCTTTAAATCTTCGCCATTGCATCTCCACCGTCAACCCTTTAAGTATAATTTGCCTGACTGTCCGAGCCAATTCCCATCTCATATCTTCAAAATCTCCTTTATTCAAGTTCAGGACCTAGTCTCTGAATTAACCGTGTCACTCTCCATCCGAATGCAGAATTCCACCATATTATGGTCACTGTTGCCCAAGGGGCCTTGCACAACAAGATCGCGAACTAATCCTTCCTCATTATACAATACCCAGTCTAGGATGGCCTGCCCTCTAGTTGGTTCCTCTACATATTGGTTTAAAAACCCATCCCTTATACATTCCAGGGAATCCTCCACCACAGCACTGTCACTAATCTATATGGTTGGCCCATTCAATATGTAGATTAAAGACGCCCATGATAACTGCTGTACCTTTGCTGCACGCGTCCCTAATTTCACGCCTGATGCTATCTCCAACCTCGCTACTGCTGCCTGGTGGTCTGTACAAGAGCTTCCTGCCCTTGGCTATTTCGCAGTTCTACCCTTACCGATTCTACATCCTCCAAGCTCCTTGCTGTTGCGTTAATCTCCTCTTGAACCAGCAATGCCACCCCACCTCCTCTTCCTTTCTGTCTATCCTTCCTGAGTGTCGAATACCCCTGCATGTTTAGCTCCCAGCCTTGGTCACCCTGGAGCCATGTCTCCGTACTTCCAACTAACTCATATTCCTTTAGTTCCACCGAGTCCGCGCCGACCAACAATCCCCGCACATTAACACTACCCTACACACACTAGGGACAATTTTACATTCAATAGGCAACAGTCAAAGGACAGTAGACAATAGGTACAGGAGTAGGCCATTCGGCCCTTTGAGTAGCCCAATCAGTACCCCGTTCCTGCCTTCTCCCCATTTCCCCTGACTCCGCTATCTTTAAGCCCTATAGAAACATAGAAACATAGAAAATAGGTGCAGGAGGAGGCCATTCGGCCCTTCGAGCCAGCACCGCCATTCTTTGTGATCATGGCTGATCGTCCCCTATCAATAAACCGTGCCTGCCTTCTCCCCATATCCCTTGACTCCACTAGCCCCTAGAGCTCTATCTAACTCTCTCTTAAATCCATCCAGTGACTTGGCCTCCAATGCCCTCTGTGGCAGGGAATTCCATAAATTCACAACTCTCTGGGTAAAAAAGTTTTTTCTCACCTCAGTCTTAAATGACCTCCCCTTTATTCGAAGACTGTGTCCCCTGGTTCTGGACTCACCCAACATTGGGAACATTTTTCCTGCATCTAGCTTGTCCAGTCCATTTATAATTTTATATGTTTCTATAAGATCCCCCCTCATCCTTCTAAACTCCAGTGAATACGAGCCTAGTCTTTTCAATCCCTCCTCATATGACAGTCCCGCCATCCCAGGGATCAATCTCGTGAACCTACGCTGCACTGCCTCAATCACAAGGATGTCCTTCTTCAAATTAGGAGACCAAAACTGTACACAATACTCCAGATGTGGTCTCACCAGAGCCCTATACAACTGCAGAAGAACCTCTTTACTCCTGTACTGAAATCCTCTTGTTATGAAGGCCAATATTCCACTAGCTACCTTCACTGCCTGCTGTACCTTGACACCCAGGTCTCGCTGTACCTCCCCCTTACCTAACCTAACCTAATTGAGATAATAATCTGCCCCCTTGTTTTTGCCGCCAAAGTGGATAACCTCACATTTATCTATATTATACTGCATCTGCCACACATCTGCCCACTCACTCAACCTGTCCAGGTCACCCTGCAACCTCCTAACAGCCTCTTCACAGTTCACACTGCCACCCAGCTTTGTGTCAACCGCAAACTTGCTAGTGTTGCTCCTAATTTCCTCTTCCAAATCATTAATATATATGGTAAACAGTTGCGGCCCCAACACAGAGCCTTGCGGCACTCCACTCGCCACTGCCTGCCATTCTGAAAAGGACCCGTTCACTCCTACTGTTTGCTTCCGGTCTGCCAACCAATTTTCTAACCATGTCAACACCCTACCCCCAATACCATGTGCTCTAATTTTAGTCACCAGTCTCCCGTGCGGGACCTTATCAAAGGCTTTCTGAAAGTCTAGATACACTACATCCACTGGCATCCCTTCATCCATTTTATTTGTCACATCCTCAGAAAATTCCAGAAGATTAGTCAAATATGATTTCCCTTTCATAAATCCATGTTGACTTGGACTAATCCTTTTACTGCTATCCAAATGCCCCATTAATACCTCTTTAATAATTGACTCCAGCATCTTTCCCACCTCCAAAGTCAGGCTAACTGGCCTGTAATTCCCCGTTTTCTCTCTCGCTCCTTTCTTGAAAAGTGGGATAACATTAGGTATCCTCCAATCCACAGGCACTGATCCTGAATGTATTGAGCATTGGAAAATGATCACCAATGCGTCCACTATTTCTAGAGCCACCTCCCTGAGGACCCTGGGATGCAGACTATCAGGCCCTATCTAGCTCTCTCTTGAAAGCATCCAGAGAACCAGCCTCCACCGCCCTCTGAGGCTGAGAATTCCACAGACTCACCACTCTCTGTGTGGAAATGACCAAGCCAATTAACCTACAAACTTGAACGTCTTTGGAGCGTGGGAGGAAACCGAAGATCTCGGAGAAAACCCACGCAGGTCACGGGATAGAACGTACGAAGTCCGTACGGACAGCGCCCGTAGCCGGGATGGAACCCGGGTCTCCGGCGCTGCAAGCGCTGTAAGGCAGCAACTCTACCGCTGATTTCCCATTGTCTTCCCGCTGAGTGGTTAGCGAGCAAGAAAAGCTTTTCGCTGTACCTCAGTACACCTGACAATCAACTAGACTGTGAGCAAGAAGTATTTGCAGTGCTTTTACCTCAGATGCAGGGAGAAGCGGCGGGGGAAGGGACGAGTCCATTCTGTGCAGGCTTGCAGCTGCTCAGCTGTTGACCGAGCGAGGAGAGGAGAGGGTGGGTTCAGTTGCAGCGATGGGTGCAGGACCTGGGCACCGTGTGTTCTCGGCAGTCTCCCCGGCGACACGGGGCTCCATGATACACTGAAGTCCCCAGAGCTGCTCGCCAGATCAGCCAGGAAGTGGCGGCTTGCAGAGGCACGGCGGCAGCAGTTCACCTCTTCCTCCCGCGCTCGCTGGCTCTCAGCGCTCTCAGCGCCCGGCTCTATCTATCTCGCAGAGATCGACGCGCCCTCGGAGGATGTGGCAAGTTGTCTGCCCCTTGCACACGCATCGCAAAACCACGGAAGGCATTTTCACGTCCGCATTCCTCCAAGCTGGAGTGGAGGCAAGTGCAGCACGGTGGGGCAGGGGTAGAGTTGCTGCCTCACAGCGCCAGAGACCCGGGTTCCTACGGGTGCTGTCTGTACGGAGTTTGTCCCTTCTCCCCTTGACCTGCGTGGGTTTTCCCCAGGTGCTCTGGTTTCCTCCCACACTTCAAAGACGTGCAGGTTTGTAGGTTAATTGGCTTCGGTAAGGATTTTAAATTGTCCCTAGTGTGTGTGTGTGTAGGAGAGCGTTAAGGCCCTGTCCCACTGTACGAGGTAATTCACAAGTTCTCCCCATTTCTCCCCTGATTCGAACTCGGAGAATGCCTGTAGCGGGTCCGTACGAGTAAAAAGTAACAGCTTTTTTCATCACGAGTATTTTTTTGCTCGTGGACATTTTTCACAGCGTTGAAAAAACGTCACGAGTTTACCGGATTTCCCGAATACCGACCGTTACTCGTACGAGCCGCTACGTGACATCTACGAACTCCTACGGTCCGGCTACGGACATTCTCCGAGTTCGAATCAGGCGAAAACTCGGGAGAACTCTTGAATTACCTCGTACAGTGGGACACGGGCTTTAGTGTGCGAAGATCGCTGGTCGGCGCGGACTCAATAGACAACAGACAATAGGTGCAGGAGGAGGCCATTCAGCCCTTCGAGCCAACACCGCCATTCAATGTGATCATGGCTGATCATCCCCAATCAGTACCCCGTTCCTGCCTTCTCTCCATATCCCCTGACTCCGCTATCTATAACAGCCCTATCCAGCTCTCTCTTGAAAGCATCCAGAGAACCAGCCTCCACCGCCCTCTGAGGCAGAGAATTCCACGGACTCACAACTCTCTGTGTGAATTTTTTTTTTCCTTGTTTCCGTTTTAAATGGCCTACCCCTTATTCTTAAATAAGATGGGCCGAAGGGCCTGCTTCTGTGCTGTATCCCATATTACACTATCAAGACACAAAAAGCTAGAGTAGCCAGAAGGGGTTATGGGGAAGGCAGGAGAATGGGGTTAGGAGGGAGAGATAGATCAGTCGTGATTGAATGGTAGAGCAGACTTGATGGGACGAATGGCCTAATTCTGCTCCTATCACTTATGAATTTATGAATAGTGTCACCCATTCCATCTCTCCAGAGATGCTGCCTGTCCCGTGGAGTTACTCCAGCTTTTTGTGTCTGTCTTCGGTTTAAACCAGCACCTGCAGTTCCTCCTTACACAAGTGTTTCACTTATAGGCAATAGGTGCATAGAATCATAGAATCATAGAAAATAGGTGCAGGAGTAGGCCATTCGGCCAATTGGAATATTTTGATGGACCATGGAACCAAGAACAAGAACCAAAGCTAATTGGTTCGAATGGTTCTTAAGGGGTTGGACAGGCTAGATGCAGGAAGATTGTTCCCGATGTTGGGGAGGTCCAGGACAAGGGGTCACAGCTTAAGGAAACATAGAAACATAGAAACATAGAAATTAGGTGCAGGAGTAGGCCATGCAGCCCTTCGAGCCTGCACCGCCATTCAATACGATCATGGCTGATCATCCAACTCAGTATCCCGTACCTGCCTTCCCTCCATACCCTCTGATCCCCTTAGCCACAAGGGCCACATCTAACTCCCTCTTAAATATCGCCAATGAACTGGCCTCAACTACCCTCTGTGGCAGAGAGTTCCAGAGACTCACCACTCTCTGTGTGAAAAATGATTTTCTCATCTCGGTCCTAAAGGAATTCCCCCTTATCCTTAAACTGTGACCCCTTATCCTGGAGTTCCCCAACATCGGGAACAATCTTCCTGCATCTAGCCTGTCCAACCCCTTAAGACTTTTGTAAGTCTCTATAAGATCCCCCCCCTCAATCTCCTAAATTCCAGCGAGTACATGCCGAGTCTTTCTTCATATGGAAGTCCTGCCATCCCAGGAATCAGTCTGGTGAATCAGTCTTCGAATGGCCTACTCCTGCACCTATTGCCTATAAATGAAACACTTGTCCTCTCCTCATCTGGCACCATCCTGGATTATTTTATGATCCACGACTGCCAAACCAAGTCAATGCCCTATTATTAATTACATCTGCACCTTTTCTACCCACCAACAAGTGCAAACTTGTTACAGAATGCACACAGACGAGGTATGATATTCAGCATTCCAACAGCCAGCATCTTCGACCACGTATCCTCAACCAAGTCGAAACAGAATGTCACCTACTCTTTTTCTCCCGAGATGCTGTCTGACCCAAAATGCTGGAGTAACTCAGCGGGACAGGCAACATCTCTGGAGAGAAGGAATGGGCGACGTTTCGGGTCGAGGCCCTTCTTCAGACTGATGTCAGGGGAGTGGGCGGGACAGAGATAGAATGTAGTCGGAGGCAGTAAGACTGGTGGGAGAAGTGGGAAGGGGGAGGGGATGGAGAGAGAGGGAAAGCAAGGGCTACTTGATGTTGGAGAAGTCAATGTTCACACCGCTGGGGTGTAAGCTGCCCCAAGCGAAATATGAGGTGCTGTTCCTCCAATTTGCGCTGGGCCTCACCCTGACAGTGGAGGAGGCCCAGGACAGGAAGGTCAGTGTGGGAATGGGAGGGGGAGTTGAAGTGTTTGGCAACCAGGAGATCAGGTAGGTTTAGGCGGACTGAGCGGAGGCGTTCAGCGAAACGATCGCCGAGCCTGCGCTTGGTCTCGTCGATGTACAAGAGTTGACACCTGGAACAGCGGATACAGTAGATGAGGTTGGAGGAGGTGCAGGTGAACCTCTGCCTCACCTGGAAAGACTGTCTGGGTCCTTGGACGGAGTCGAGGGGGGAGTTAAAGGGACAGGTGTTGCAGGGGTAAGTACCCGGGGAGGGGGTAGTTTGGGTGGGAAGGGACCAGTTTCACGGGGAAGCGGTCACTGCGGAAAGCAGGAAGGGATGGAGATGGGAAGATGTGGCCAGTGGTGGGGATCCCGTTGGAGGTGGCGAAAATGTCGGAGGATTATATGCTGTATGCGACGGCTGATGGGGTGGAAGGCGAGGACAAGGGGGACTCTGCCCTTGTTACGAATGGGGGGGGGGGGGCGGGGGGGGTTGTGAGAGCGGAGCTGCGGGATATCGAGCAGACTCTAGTGCGACTCTCATCTATAATGGAAGAGGGGAACCCCTGTTCCCTAAAGAATGAGGACATCTCCGATGCCCTGTTGTGGAACGCCTCATCCTGGGTAGATGCGGCGTAGCCGGAGGAATTGGGAGTAGGGGATGGAGTCTTTGCAGGAAGCAGGGTGGGAAGAAGTGTAGTCTAGATAGCTATGGGGGTCAGTAGGTTTGCTCGCAG
The DNA here is from genome assembly GCA_963514005.1 of Raja brachyura. Next base: position 89,377 of record CAUPSL010000137.1, read on the forward strand.
TCACGGTGGCGCAGCGGTAGAGTTGCCGCCTTACAGCGAATGCAGCGCCAGACACCCGGGTTCAATCCCGACTGCGGGTGCTGCCTGTACGCAGTTTGTACGTTCTCCCCGTGACCTGCGTGGGTTTTCTCCGAGATCTTCGGTTTCCTCCCACACTCCACAGACGTGCAGGTTTGTAGGCTAATTGGCTTGGTAAATGTAAAAAATATCCCTGGTGGGTGTAGGATAGGGTTAATGTGCGGGGATCGCTGGTCGGCGCGGACCCGGTGGGCCGAAGGGCCTGTTTCCGCGCTGTGTCTTTAAACTATACCAAACTGGTAGACGTCAGTCAATGTTTAAGAAGGAACTGCAGATGCTGGAAAATCTGAGGGAGACAAAAATGCTGGGGAAACTCAGGGGGTGAGGCAGCATCTATGGAGCGAAGGAAATAGGCGACGTTTCGGGTCGAGACCCTTCTTCAGACTGATGTCGGTCAAGAGTCTGTTTCCTGTGATGGAGACGGTGAGATCTAGAGACAGCAGGGAGATGTCGGAGACTGGCATCGCCTCCATTCCTGGGTCCAGTGTACAATCGCACCACTTAGTTTAAATGGCCACTTGCTAATTCTTTCTTTCCAAAGAATGTTTCTGCTTTCCATCCCCCCCCCCCACCCTCCGAGCGTATCGTTAATCAGTTGCGTGCCCTCCAAATATCAGTGGCGGTCTTCCTCGTTGTTTACAACAGAGCTGCGTTAAGTGTCATGTACAAACTTGGTGATAACACTCTGTTTACCAACGTCAAGGTCATCGTCACAAACTGGCGAGGGCCGTCGACGATTTTTTCAACACACTTTCTGAGGAAGTTTCATTTACGACCAAAATACCTTCGGCTTCCTGTAATGAAACCAGTTTTTACTTTTAATCTACGACAGTTCCCTTCACTGTCACACTGAATATTTTGGCGTAGGAAGGAACTGCAGATGCTGGTTTAAAGCAAAGATAGACACAAAAAGCCGGAGTCAAGGGCCTGCCCCACTTGGCCGTCGTTTTTCGCGCCATTTACGCGACCTCCAAAAAATGTGGCCATCGCACTGTGACGCACGGGTAGCGTGTGGGTAGCGCGGGACGGGGCGTGGAGCAGTGTGGAGTTGCGAGCGGTATCGTGCGGCGCTCCAGGATTTTGTGCTGCACGATATCCTTTGCGCGCCACCTGCGTGACGTATTGCGTACGCACGCTGAAGCGCTGGCGTCGCACGCTGGCGTCCCGACGTCTCACGTGTATCGCGTGGTGACGCATAGTTACGTCACCGGGCGTAACCGTGCGCCGCAGGGTATTCTAATGACGTCACGCGTGCCAGGCGGCACGATGGCGCGTGATTTGCACGCAACGTCCCGCGTAACGACACTTCGACTTATTTTACATATGATGCGTAAATGAGGCACAAATGGCAGAAAGTGGGACAGGCTGCTTCTCTGGAGAGAAGGAATGGGTAACGTTTCAGAAGAAGGGTCTCGACCCGAAACCTCGCCGGTTCCTTCTCTCCACAGATGCCCTGCCTGTCCCGCTGAGTTACTGGAGTATTGCATGCAGTTTTGGTCTCCAAATGTGAGGAAGGACATTCAGGGAGTGCAGCATAGGTTTACAAAGTTAATTCCCGGGATGGCGGGACTGTCATATGCTGAGAGATTGGAGCGGCTGGGCTTGTACACTTTAGAAGGATGAGAGGACACCTCATTGAAACATATAAAATGGTTAAGGGTTTGGACACGCTAGAGGCAGGAAACATGTTCCCGATGTTGGGGGAGTCCAGAACCAGGGGCCACAATTTAAGAATAAGGGGTAAGCCATCTAGAACGGAGACGAGGAAACACTTTTTCTCACAGAGAGTTCTGAGTCTGTGGAATTCTCTGCCTCAGAGGGTGGTGGAGGCCGGTTCTCTGGATACTTTCAAGAGAGAGCTAGATAGGGCTCTTGAAGATAGCGGAGTCAGGGGATATGGGGAGAAGGCAGGAACGGGGTACTGATTGGGGATGATCAGCCATGGTCACATTGAATGGCGGTGCTGGCTCGAAGGGCCGAATGGCCTACTCCTGCACCTGTTGTCTATTGTCCAGCTTGTTTGTGTCTGACTTTGATTCCTTTTCCTGCTGGTCGGACACAACGTGAAGCACCCGCAGCAGCGGAGTTGCTTAATGAGAGAAAACCGCGGCCTTTTGGTGCTAACATTGGCAGGAGAAAATGGTGCTGTTATTCCCCTTGCTCTCTGAAGCCGGATGTGGCTGACAGCATTGAGACGTGAAGACGGATTGCCACAGGCAGCAGCACTTCAAGAGCCCCGTCACTAATTGCTAAAGAGCGACGAAATGAAAAGTTTAAGTAGCAATTAGCAACCGAGTTGAAATGGAACTCAGAATTGCAATCCTGAACGTTGAATTGCCCAATGTCAGCTGCTACCTACCCCCCCCAACCCCCCCACCCCCCCCCCCCCCCCCTCTGCACTCCGTCCACCCACGACAGCGGATGTGGAGAGGATGTTTCCACTGGTGGGAGAGTCCAGGACTAGAGGCCGCAGCCTCAGAATTAAAGGACTGTAGTGGCCTGGGTGAGGTCAGGAAAAGACCAGACGCCAGGCAGGTTCAGGTCGTCGTCTAATGAATGGTGGCAAAACACACAGAGCAGGCGCCCGGGAAAGCCCCGCGGGCTAGACAATCGCCCCCCCGTCCCCCCCGTCCCTCAAGGGCCGAGGGGGGGGTGACCCAAGGAGTGGCCGCACCCCCAGGGACCGCCACATGGCATTCCTTTCAGGAAGGAGATGAGGAGGAATTTCTTTGGTCAGAGGGTGGTGAATGAGTGGAATTCTTTGAAATCAGTGGATATTTTTAAGGCAGAGATGGATAGATTCTTGATTAGTACGGTGTAGATGAGTGTCACTCATAATGTGGCTCCGCCCATATGCTAATTAGAGAGCTCTCTCTCAACGACCAGGTTCAGGAATAGCTCCTTCCCCACAGCCATCAGGCTATTGAACTTGGCTCGGACAAAACTCTGAACATTAATAGCCCATTATCTGTTATTTGCACTTGATCAGTTTATTTATTCATGTGTGTATATATTTATATAATGGTATATGGACACACTGATCTGTTTTGTAGTCAATGTTCTGTTGTGCAGAAGCAAACCAAGAATTTCATTGTCCTATCTGGGACACATGACAATAAACTCTCTTGAATCTTGGATCTCTCTCTATTAGACTATGCATGCTGAGATGAAAGCTCTTTGTGTTACCTCCGCAGAGTTGCTACTAAAAGACTTTGGATTCTAACCACTTTGTGTGCGCCTGATCTTTATCCAACGTGGTGTCAGAAGTAGAATCCTGTGCCGTGCGCAACAGTTTGGCACCGCACCAACAAGAGCAACCACTTCTCTCACACCCAGTTCCTGCCCTTCCGTGGTCCACAGTGGCAACCTCATAACCTCTGACACCACTCATATTTGAGTGGTGTCAGAGGTTATGGGGAGAAGGTAGGAGAATGGGGTTAGGAGGGAAAGACAGATCAGCCGTGATTGAACGGCGGAGTTGACTTGATGGGCCGAGTGGCCGAATTCTGCTCCCCTCACAGCTCCGGGGACCCGGGTTCGACCCTGACCGCGGGTGCTGCTGCACGGAGCTTGCACGTTCTCCCCGTGACCCGCGTGGGTTTCCTCCAGGTGCTCCGGTTTCCTCCCACACTCCAAAGGCCTGCAGGTTTGTAGGTTAATTGGCTTCGGTATAAGTTGTCGCAAGTGTGTGTAGGATAGCGTCAATGTACGGGGGGGGGGGGGACACGGAGGGCCGTGTGGCTTGTTTCCCTGCTGCATCTCTAGTCCAAACTCTAAATCAGGGGCTTAGGTGAGACCTGATACGAGCATATAAAATGGGTGCAGGAGTAGGCCATTCGGCCCTTCGAGCCAGCACCACCATTCAATATGATCATGGCTGATCATCCAAAATCAGTACCCCGTTCCTGCTTTTTTCCCCCCATATTCCTTGATATAAGTGAATACTTTTTTTAGAGGCATAGATAGGGTCGACAGTCATAGTGGAAATATCAAAGACTAGAGGTCTTAGAAACATAGAAACATAGAAAAATAGGTGCAGGAGTAGGCCATTCAGCCCTTCGAGCCTGCACCGCCATTCAATGTGATCATGGCTGATCATCCAACTCAGTATCCCGTTGGCTTTAAAGTGCGAGGGACTAGGTTCAAAGGAGATGTGTGGGACAAGTTTTTTTTTACACAGAGGGTGGTGGGTGCCTGGAACGCCCTGCCAGGGGTGGTGGTGGAGGCAGATACGATAGTGGCGTTTAAGAGGCTTTTGGATGGGATAGGGGATATGCAGGGAATGGAGGGATTATGGATCACGAGCAGGGAGAGGAGATTTGTTTAACTTGGCATCATGTTCAGCACAGGCATTGTGGGCCGAAGGGCCTGTTCCTGTGCTGTACTTCTGTACACAAAGTGCTGGAGTAACTCAGCGAGTCAGGTAGCATCTCTGGAGAAGTGAAATGGACAGTCTGAAGACGGGCCCCGACATGAAACGTCACCTATCCATGTTCTCCACAGATGCTGCCTGACCCGCTGAGTTACTTCAGCACTCTGTGAAACGTCACCTATCCATGTTCTCCACAGATGCTGCCTGACCCGCTGAGTTACTCCAGCACTCTGTGAAACGTCACCTATCCATGTTCTCCACAGATGCTGCCTGACCCGCTGAGTTACTCCAGCACTCTGTGAAACGTCACCCGTCCACGTTCTCCACAGATGCTGCCTGACCCGCTGAGTTACTCCAGCACTCTGTGAAACGTCACCTATCCATGTTCTCCACAGATGCTGCTTGACCCGCTGAGTTACTCCAGCACTCTGTGAAACGTCACCTATCCACGCTCTCCACAGATGCTGCCTGACCCGCTGAGTTACTCCAGCACTCTGTGAAACGTCACCTGTCCACGTTCTCCACAGATGCTGCCTGACCCGCTGAGTTACTCCAGCTCTGTGTGAAACGCCACCTATCCATGTTCTCCACAGATGCTGCCTGACCCGCTGAGTTACTCCAGCACTCTGTGAAACGTCACCTATCCATGTTCTCCACAGATGCTGCCTGAACCGCTGAGTTACTCCAGCATTCTGTGAAACGTCACCTGTCCACGTTCTCCACAGATGCTGCCTGACCCGCTGAGTTACTCCAGCACTCTGTGAAACGTCACCTATCCATGTTCTCCACAGATGCTACCTGACCCGCTGAGTTACTCCAGCACTTTGTGTTTTGTTCAAGATTCCAGCTCCTGCAGTTCCTAGTGTCCACTCCAGACCCTAAAAACATCTTTGCTGCTTGAGCCAGCGTTTGGTGAAGTTTGAAGAGAAACACGAGGATCAGGAACGAACAGTGTTGTACGTATTATTTTTGTTTGCTGTGTAATATCTATCCAGGAACTAGACTGCGAACATTGCTTGGAACCAGAGAGTATCTTGGAGAGGCAGCGTGGAAACAGGCCCTTGGTCCCAATAAGTTAACGCCCACCATCGATCACCCGCTCACACTAGTTCCATGTGTAGGAAGGAACTGCAGATGCTGGTTTAAAATGAAGATAGACACAAAATGCCGGAGTAACTCAGCGGGATGGGCAGCATCTCTGGAGAGAAGGAATGGGTGACGTTTCAGGTTTCAGACGTACTCTCCAGAGATGTCGCCCGACCCACTGAGTCACACTAGGTCCATGTTATCCCACTTTCTCATCCACTCCCTACACACTTGGGGGACAATTTACAGACGGCCAATTTACCTACAAACCCGCACGGCTTTGGGATGTGGGAGGAAACCGGAGCGCCCGGAGAAAGCCCACATGGTCACGATCAGGCTTTCGGTTGAGTTCAGTATAGAGATACAGCGCGGAAACAGGCCCTTCGGCCCGAGTCGACCAGCGATCCCCGTTCACTAACACTATCCAACACTGGGGACAATTTACAATGTACCAAACCTACAAAGTTGCACGTCTTTAGAGCGTGGGACGAAACCAGAGCACCCGGAGAAAACCCACGCGGATCATGGAGAGAATGTACAACGGACAGCACCCGTAGTCAGGATCGAACCCTGGGCCTCTAGCTCTGTGAGACAGCAACTCTAGGCCTTGAGCTTCTGTCTGTGGCAGATACCTCGAACTTTGACCCCGCGCCCCTCTTCCCCGTCTCCAAAACCGCACGCTCAGCGTTGCGACATCTCCGTTTGCAAAATGAGGCAGAGGCTGTTACAAAACTTCCTTGCAGGCTTCTCCCTTTTGGCATCCTCAGTGAACGATGTCGTCTGCACCCTGTGGGAGAAAGACACAAAGCGCTGGAGTAACGCAACGGGCCCGGCAGCAGCATCTCTGGAGAAAAAAGGAGGGGTGACGTTTCGGGTTGGGTCCCTTCCTCAGACCCGTGTGCTGCAGTGTTGAATTTACCCACGTGGGTTTTCTCCGAGACTCTAATCCTTGCAACATCCATTGCAATAATGTTTGTAATGTTTCCAATAATATTTGACCCTGACTGTCACTGTATGTCGTTGTCACTTGTGGGCGGAGCACCAAGGCAAATTCCTTGTATGTGAATGCTTGGCCAATAAACCTAAACTTATTCGCTTCTTATTTTTTGCACTTATCCCCGTAAACTAAAAACTGGTCTGAAGAAGGGTCCCCGAACCGAAATGTCAACTCTCCGGAGATGCTGCCTGGACCGCTGAGTTACTCCAGCATTTTGTGTCTCTTCTCGTAAGTGGTTGCAGATATGACAGTGGCGTTTAAGAGGTTTTTAAGAGAGCCACATGGATATGCAGGGAATGGAGGGATATGGATAGGGTTGCCAACTGTCCCGTATTAGCCGGGACATCCCGTATATTGGGCTAAGTTGGTTTGTCCCGTACGGGACCGCCCTTGTCCCGCATTTGACCGCTACTACTCGGGTCGAGGGGACTGTCGGGTCGGAGCGCCGCGTCCGGCCCCGCCTCACCCGTCCCGACATAGTGCAGCCCATGGAGTGCAGCAGCAGCAGCAGCAGCAGCGCCTCGCCCGTGGCCCCGTCGGTCGGTCGGCAGCCCGGCCAGCTGTCCGACCTTCGGACCTTCGCTTACCGCCGACACCACCACCACCCCTCCATCTCACTTTTTCACACAGAGAGTGGTGAGTCTGCGGAATTCTCTGCCTCAGAGGGCGGTGGAGGCCGGTTCTCTGGATACTTTCAAGAGAGAGCTAGATAGCGCTATTAAAGATAGCGGAGTCAGGGGATATGGGGAGAAGGCAGGAACGGGGTACTGATTGGGGATGATCAGCCATGATCACATTGAATGGTGGTGCTAGCTCAAAGGGCCGAATGGCCTACTCCTGCACCTATTGTCCATCTAAACCAAGTTTATAAAATTCTTAAGGGATGGGACAGGCTAGATGTTGGAAAAATGTTCCCGATGTTGGGGGAGTCAAGAACAAGGGAGTCACAGTTTAAGGATAAGGCGTAGGCCATTTAGGACTGAGATGAGGAAAAACATTTTTCACCCAGAGAGTTGTGAATCTGTGGAATTCTCTGCCACAGAAGGCAGTGGAGGCCAATTCAATGGATGTTTTCAAGAGAGAGTTAGATTTAGCTCTTAGGGCTAACGGAATCAAGGGATATGGGGAGAAGGCAGGAACGGGGTACTGATTCTGGATGATCAGCCATGATCATATTGAATGGCGGTGCTGGCTCAAAGGGCCTACTCCTGCACTTATTTTTCTAAGTCCCTACCAGCCACAACTTGCATTCATAATAGCATCTTCAAATAGTAATAATATCAACCTCACCTGTATCCACCTATCACTTGCCAGTCTTTGCCCCGCCTCCACCAGGTACAGAAGTGTGAAAACGCACACCTCCAGATTCAGGGACAGTTTCTTCCCAGCTGTTATCAGGCAACTGAACCATCCTACCACAACCAGAGAGCGGTCCTGAATTACTATCTACCTCATTGATGACCCTTGGACTATCTTTGATCGGACTTTACTGACTTTGCCTTGCACTAAATGTTATTCCCTTATCATGTATCCTACACGTCTTTGGAAGTGTGGGAGGAAACCGGAGCACCCGGAGGAAACCCCCGTGGCCATGGGGAGAACGTGCAAACTCCATGCAGGCAGTGCCCGTAGTCAGGATCGATCTCGGGTCTCTGGCGCTGCAAAGTGAGTTGTACTCACTGGAATTTAGAAGATTGAAGGGGGATCTTATAGAAACGTACAAATTTCTTAGGGGTTGGACAAGCTAGATGCTGGAAGATTGTTCCCGATGTTGGGGGAGTCCAGAACAAGGGGTCACACAGTTTAAGGATAAGGGGGAATTACTTTAGGACCGAGATGAGGAAAACATTCTTTACACAGAGAGTGGTGAGTCCCTGGAATTCTCTGCCACAGAAGGTCGTTGAGGCCAGTTCATTGGCTATATTTAAGAGGGAGTTGGATGTAGCTCTTGTGGCTAAAGGGATCAGGGGGTATGGAGAGAAGGCAGGTACGGGATACTGAGTTGGATGATCAGCCATGAATATATTGAATGGCGGTGCAGGCTCGAAGGGCCGAATGGCCTACTCCTGCACCTATTTTTCTATGTTTCTATTCTATGTTTCTAAAGGGCCTGTCCCACGTTCATGACCTAATTCGCAACCTTTTTTACTCGTGAACATTTTTCATCATGCTAGAAAAACGCCCCGACCTACTTGATACCACGAGTATCTACGACTAGCATCACGACTTACCTATGACCTACCTACGATCTCGTGACGACCATGCTGCGAGTATGAGTCAAGGGCAAACTCGGCAGAGGTCGTGAAGTAGGTCGTGAAAGTGGGACAGGCCCTTAAGGCAGCAACTCCACTGCAGGGTGACTGTACAGTACATTACTCCAAGGAATAAAGTCTTGTTTAATTTAACTTGGCAATTCTGCTTTGACAAAGGATCGTGTTAAATTACATTGAAAACCAGCTCCATACAACTTCAACATTCACCACTCCTTATGTGATCGAGGTATAAAATCATGAGAGGAGTAGATCGGGTAGACGCACAGAGTCTCTTGCCCAGAGTAAGGGGAACGAGAACCAGAGGGCATAGGTTTAAGCTGAGGGAGCGGGGGTGGGGGGGGGGGGGGGAAGATTTAATAGGAATCTGAGGGGTAACTTTTTCACACAAAGGGTGGTGGGTGTATGGAACGAGCTGCCAGAGGAGGTGGTTGGGGCAGGGACTATCGCTACGTTTAAGAAACATTTAGACAGGTACATGGATAGGACAGGTTTGGCGGGATATGGGCCAATTGCAGGCAGGTGGGACTAGTGCAGCTGGGGCATGTTGGCCAATGTGGGCGAGTTGGGCCGAAGGGCCTGTTTCCTGGACTCTATGGCTCGTTGATACACCCATGATTTTCCAGCGCGGTATTCTTTGCTTCCCCCCCCCCTCCTTTTTATCTACTACTAGTTCCCGATGTTGGGGGAGTCCAGAACCGGGTGCCACAGTTTAAGAATAAGGGGTAAGCCATTTAGAACAGAGACGAGGAAACACTTTTTCACACAGAGAGTTGTGAGTCTGTGGAATTCTCTGCCTCAGAGGGCGGCGGAGGCCGGTTCTCTGGATACTTTCAAGAGAGAGCTAGATAGGGCTTAAAAATAGCGGAGTCAGGGGATATGGGGAGTAGGCAGGAACGGGGTACGGATTGTGGATGATCAGCCATGATCACATTGAATGGCGGTGGTGGTTCGAAGGGCTGAATGGCCTACTCCTGCACCTATTGTCTGCAGTCTTTTTTCAAAGTCCTGCTGGCTTGTGCAGCGCTCATTAAAACGCACGCTTTGAATCCCCTTATCAAGGTCCTTGTGAAAGGTTAACAGTGATAGGAAGCCTGTACAAGGCAACGTTAAACTGGCCGACGTTCGCAGGGAGCTCTTTACAGTAGTGTTAGTAAACAACACACCACACAATGTCACACAAGGACGCATTGTGCTGGATGGCAGCAACAATACTGGTGAATGGGGAACAATTGTAGCTGTCACTTAGAGATGGAACGAGGGAGAGAGATATTCATTAGTCAGAGTGAATTCAGATTCGGGGACCAGTTTCTTCCCAGCTGTTATCAGGCAACTAAAATCATCCTCCCACAACCAGAGAGCGGTCCTCAACTACTATCGACCACATTGGAGTCATAGAGTGATACAGCATGGAAACAGGCCCTTCGGCCCAATCTGCCCACACCAGCCAACATGTACCAGCTACACTAGTCCCACCTGCCCGAGTTTGGCCCACATCCCTCCAAACCTGTCCTATCTAACATGTACCTGTCTAACTGTTTCTTATATGTTGGGATAGTCCCAGCCTCAACTACCTCCTCTGGCAGCTCGTTCCACACACCCACCACCCTTTGTGTGAAAAAGTTACCCCTCAGATTCCTATTTTACTTCGGAGTCACGTGAGTAACTACGTGAAGAAGACCCCGCCTGGCGCTGGATCGGCATTACGTCGACGCTATCGGCAGAGGAAGAGCTGCAGAGCGCAGCTCCAGCACAGCGGTAAGGAAACGACCCGCAGGTAAGTAAAATTATTTTACTTCCAGGGCGTTTTCTTAAAACTCCGTAGGCTGGTAGGAAACCAGCAGGAGTTTAAATAAAAATAAAAAATAAAAATTTTTTAAAAAATCGCGGGTAAAACGTGCGTCCCGGGGTGTAAACAGTCGGGACAGCAGACTATTGCGGAGCCGGTTCCGATACCGGTGGCCGATTGAAATACCCGTTAGGGAGCCTTTAGTTGCTCCACAAACAAAACTTGAAAACCCAGTGCCTAAAAAGTAAAAAGAGGCTTGAAAGGCCTGAGGTTTCTAAAAGATCCTGTAAGGTAAGCCTAAAATTGGCTAAGTATGGATCTAATGGAGGAAATACTCCAAATAATATCAATCAAGGGTCTAAGTACCCAGAATATTCCCAGGCAGCCCCTGAGGGGGTTCCATATCGTGAATATGGTGCCAATTCGAATTGTGAATTTGAAACCCCAGTGCCTGGGTATGGACTGGAGGAAGTCTCCTTGAACGAGTTTCAGGAGTACCAGGGCTGTATGAGACAGACCCTGAAAGTGGTGATTGTGGTCAGAAGTACCCACCACAATGCAAATCCAGGTGTGTCTGAAGGGCACAAAGTTACTATACCTGGTGGAGGCGGTGAGGCCATGGAAGGAACCTGGCGGCCAATGTTAATTATATGGTCTCTCACCTGCCTCAAGAAGCTGTTATGGTTCAAACAGCAGATTTGCATTTAAACATGTGCTCGCTTCGGCAGCACATATACTAAAATTGGAATAATACAGAATATAAGAAACATTAGGATGCACAAGGATGACGCAAATGCATGAAGCATTCCAAAACACCTTTAAGAAGGTACCTGGTAAATCCGGGTTTTGGGCGCCAATGTCAGCAATTATGCGGGCGCAGGAATTACGATTAAAAGAATCCTCAAACTAATTGGCATCACTGTCTTTTAAGACAAGCTGGGAAGTTGTGGAATGACTAAAGTTCAGAATAAAACAAAATATGTTCGGTTTATTCTGCAAACTCATTTGAGTTAAATTATATAAATGTAAGATTGCCATTCGGCCTCTTTTACATCCAAAGATTTACAGGACAAGCAATGTTCAAACTCCTGGTTATTGATTCGGAGGAAATCTGTTTAAGCAAATTAAGTATGGATGAAGGGGAAAAAACTGTTGGTCTTATGAAACCCTTCAGTTGGCCAGTAGGCTGGTCATATGGAAAAGGGATTTGATTTGAGCCGAGGCAGGAGTATGATAAGGAAGAATTTCCAGCCAGCAAATCGCTTCTCGGCTTTTTGGCTAAGATTAAGTATGGTATCTGTTCTTATCAGTTTAAATCTGATACGTCCCTTATCTAGGGACCATATATTAAATAAAATAACGAATGTACACCCATATTTTGGGTAAGGAGGTAATTTCGTCAAACAGTTGGAGAGGTACAAAACTTAATCCTATTAAAGAAGGATGTTTGGATGAACCTCAGATTGGTGGTAGACTCCAAATGTTGATGATGAAGAGGTATGGATCCATTGGGACACAATAACCTTATCATTCTTCATGTTTATAGTCTTGTAATAATTCAAATTGACAAAGACGTAAGAATTTGTGTGAGGAAGGAGGTATTGAGAAACAGGAAAGGATCCACAACAATTGTATCAAATATTTTCCTCAGGCCATAGAAGATGGGGTTGTACAATCATGTTAGATCTCACACAATTAAATATATTGTCCAGTAAAATTTTTTAAAATGGACACATTCAACACTGCAATACAGCAGGTATCAACAGGTGGTTATATGGCTACAATAAATTGAAGAGATGCATATTTCGGTCCCAATTCACCATAATTTCGTAGGTAATTAAAGTTTATGGATGAGACAGTTTGTGGTACTACAAGCTTTGCCTTTAAGGATTAAGCCAGCATTTGCACTGCTTTAGGCATAAAAGTAGATCGTTATGGCTTAACTAGATGACATTTAATTGTCAATGCTAATCAGGAGCCAGGTGGAAAATTAGTCTCAGCAACTACAAGTTGTTTGAGAAGTTGGGTTCCTGATCCATCCAACAAATCTAAGTTACAGCAATCCCAAACCATTGAATATCTGGGGTTTGAGATTAACTCAGTTACCATGTTGGTAACTTTACCAATGGATAAGTGTTGGATTTGACAAATGTGTGTCAAGACCTGATTTACAAACCTTATCCCTCCATCCGAGAGGTTGCCAAGGTTATTGGTAAATTGGCAGCAGCATTTCCAGACAGTAGAGTTTGGTCGTCAACATTACCAAAATCTTCAAAGGGCAAAAACTCAAGCGCTTATTCAGCGAGCAAGCCATTTGATAGGCCAATGCAATTGCCTAAGGGAACTTTATCAGAATTACATTGGTGGATTGAGAATGTTCCATAAGCTGCTAAGAACTTTGTAGTTCATCAGCCAGTAGTGTTTTTGCAAAATGACGAAGTTCTCTCGGATGGGGGGGGGGGGGGGGGGCTACGGATAATGATACCAGCTGTAGAGGCAGATGGGCTGTCCAAGAGGAGTTATTGTTCCAAACATATGGTATTAATTATTTGGAGCTCTTGGTAACATTTTATGTATTAAAAGCTTATTGCCCTTCATTAAAGGATTTGCATGTCCAAGTACAAATAGATTATACCACAGCTGTGGCATATATCAATCACATGGGTGGTGTCAGATCAATATCATGTGATCATCTGGTAAACCAGATGTGGCAATGATGTATGGCAAAAAATATTTGGCTTTCAGCTATTTATCTCTCGGGGAGAGACAATGTTGTGGCAGACAAAAGATCACGAATATTTAAAGACAATACAGAATGGATGTTAATCCACAAAATTTCAAAATATTGTCAGTCGGTATGGAGTACCGGACATTGATCTGTTTGCATCTAGATTGAATCACCAATTGCCCAAATACGTGTCTTGGGGAACACGATCTAGGGGTAGTAGCGGTGGATGTTTTCTCGCTACACTGGGGAATTTGTTCTTTTATGATTTTCCCCATTCTGTCTCATTGGGCAATGTCTCAATAAAAAGCGTAAGATGCTGTCGAAGGCAATTTTGGTGGTGTCAGATTGGCCCACGCAGTCATGGTTCCCATTGATGCTAATATGATTATTGAACCATGTATGACAATTCCCAGTTGCGACAATCTGTTGACACAACCAGTAACAAAGGAATTCATCCATTGCATGATCATATGTATTTGTTAATCTGCAGGTTCTGACCAGACCATTGCAAGAGTTGTACTGTGGGACAGGACCATGGATGTTATAGTTGCAGCTTGGAGGAATAGCACTAAAACAATATAAGTCGCATATAAGGAAATGGGAAGTTTGTACACAGTCAAAGATATCTTATCATACTGCAAACATTTCAAATGTATTAGAGTTCCTTGCTGGGTTACAGTTTGATGAGCATTTGAGTTATAGTGCCATTAATTGTGCTCGTAGTGCATTGTCATCCTATTTAGGACAAATTTCAGGTCGGAATTCAGTTGGGTCTCACCCATTAGTATCCCGATTCATGAAAGGAATTTCAATAAAAATCATCCTAAACCCATATATACAGGAATTTGGGATGTTAGCATTGTTCTCACTTTGTTTAAACAATGGACTCCAATTAATTCAATGTCTTTGCAGAAATTAACATTCAAGGTGGTAAAGTTAATGGCATTGGTATCAGCTCAAAAAGAGTACAAGCTTTGCAGTTGTACGGTTGGATTGCATGCATGTGACTACAGATAACATTATGTTTTATGTTTATGACTTGATCAAACAAAGCAGACCAGGAAGAACTGGAATGAAGGTAATGTTTAAAGCATATCCTATTGATGAAACATTGTGTGTGGTTAAGCATTTAACTCAATACATTGAGGTAACCAAAATCTCAGAGGTTCTGAGAAAGTGTTATTAATAACACACAAAAAGCCACATACAAAAGGTTTAGTTCAAACTATTTCTGGATGGTTTGTGTCTAGCAAGAATAGATACTGATGTGTTTAAATTTCACTCCACTAGGGCAGCAGCTACGTCCGTGGCAAAGGTACAGGACGTGCTACTCGATAAAATTTTAGAGGCCGCAGGGTGGTCTAGAGAAGAGATTTTCAAAGTTCTAGAATAAACCTGTTGTCACGGTGCCAGGTTTGGACACACAGTAATGGGTTCTCTTTAATGCTTGCTTTGTTTTATATTATCGATTTATATTATCGATTTATGTTACCATTGACAACATTTATCAATTTATTTTGTAATTTTCCCCTAAGATAGAGGGGTTATTATTAAAAAATTGTTCTTTTTTATGCTTAAAGGACTTATAACATAAATTGTAACAATGTCCTAAAAATACTATTTACTCACTACTGTTTTGACTAAACAGAGTCGTATGAAATGAATTTACGACATGAAAGACACAGAGCTTCAAAATCTTCACGTAGTCACTCACGTGACTCCGAAGTAAAATAGTGAGATTAAACGAGAACTTACCAGTTCGAAGTTTGATCTTTATTTTATGAGGAGTTACGATGAGGGATTACGTGCCCTCCACTCCCAACCCTCATAATGTAAATGATCATCTGGTAGTTCTAGTCTATTTTGAGCCTTACTATTTTACTTCGGCTATTGGTTTCTGTGTTTTTCATGCCGCTGCTTTGAAGTATGCCGATCCAGCGCCAGGCGGGGTCTTCTTCACGTAATCCCTCATCGTAACTCCTCATAAAATAAAGATCAAACTTTGAACTGGTAAGTTCTCGTTTAATCTCACTATTAAATATTTTCCCCTTCACCTTAAACCTATGTCCTCTGGTCCTCGATTCCCTTACTTTGTGAGACTCTGTGCGTCTACCCGATCTATTCCTCTCATGATTTTGTACACCTCTATAAGATCACCCCTCATCCTCCTGCGCTTCAAGCAATAGACCCAGCCTGCTCAACCTCTCCCTATAGCTCACACCCTCTAGTCCTGGCAACATCCTCGTGAATCTCACCCTCATTTGTGACCCTCAGACTATCCTTGACCGGACTTTGCTGGCTTTACCTTGCACTAAACGTTATTCCCTCATCATGTATCTGTACACTGTAAATGGCTCGATTGTAATCAAACATTACCACCAGGGGCGCTGAGGAGATGGCTGCTCCGTCGGCAGTCTGTTTGTTTTTTCATCCTTTTTGTTGTTTTTAGTGTTTCTTAAAAGTTTGTTTTAATGTAGTTTGGTGTGTTTTATGTGGGGGGAGGGGGGAGGGGATCGGGGGGGAAACTCTTTTTCAGGTTCCTACCTTCCCGGAGATGTGGCTCGCAGTCGGGAGAGGCCGAGTCGGGAGCTCCAACGTCGCGAAAGGTACGACCAGCCCCGACCCGAGGTTCGATCGCCCGGCGCGGGGGGGGGGGTTACATCCCCCCCGATGCAGGAGCTGATCGCCTCGACGCGGAGGGCACGAACGCCGCCGGCTACGGGAGTCAAGACCGTCCCGTCAACGGGGGCTCGAGGCCCACGACCGAGGAAGAACAAAGGGAAGGACTTGAACTTTATTTCGCCTTCCATCACAGTGAGGAATGTGGAGGGGTCACTGTGGTGGATGTTCATGTTAAAATGTGTTTTTGAGTGATCTGTTGCTTTTAATTGTATGACTGACCTGGCCAATGAAATTCCTCGTATGTTGCAGAACATACTTGGCGAATAAAGTGCGATTCTGATTCTGATTCTGATGTATTGTCTTTCCGCTGACTGGGTAGAACGCAACAAAAGCTCGCCACTGTTCCTGGATACACGTGCCAATAAACTAAACTAACTCTGTGGAATTCATCGCCACAGACGGCTGTGGAGGCCATGTCAATGGATATTTATAAGGCAGAGATAGATAGATTCTTGATTGGTACGGGTGTCAGAGGTTATGGGGAGAAGGCAGGAGAATGTGATTGGGGATGATCAGCCATGATCACATTGAATGGCGGTGCTGGCTCGAAGGACCGAATGGCCTACTCCTGCACCTATTGTCTATTGTCTATAATGGGGTTGAGAGGGATAGATCAGCCATGGTGGGCCAAATGGCCTAATTCTGGTGCTTTCACTTAAGAACTATTCTACAGCTTGGGTCCTGGCAGCTGAAGGCACATCAACCCTTCGTGTTCTTGGAATGGCAGTAGGTTTAGGTCAATTATTGTCACGAGTACAGCGAAATGTTTGAAGTGCACGCGGTCCACACAGATTAGATACATCGTACACGGATACAATCAGTTCAAACTCAAGCACAATAGATGGAGTCAAGAGGTAAAGACGGTGGTGGCGCGACTCGCGTCGCAGCGGCCCCTACAGCCTGTCTGTCTTGTTTATTTATTATTTTTTGTCTAGTTAAATGTAGTTGTTCGTGTTTTTTTTACTACTGTTTCTAACTGTGTATATGTGGGGGGTGGGGGGGGAAGGGGGAAACTTTTAAAATCTCTTCCCCTGCACGGGAGAACCGACTTTTTCCCTGTCGGGTCTCCGTTGTCGTTGGAGCCTAGCACCGTGGAGCCAGCGGCCTCCGACCGGGACGACCTGGGAGCTCCAGTCACGGAGCCTGCGGACTCACCGTCGTGGGGCTGGCCGGCCTCGGGGCGTGGGGAGCGGTGGTGGCTCGCCGCTGCGGCCCGACTCCGGGGCTCCAGCTCCAGCTGCGGCTCCAGACCGGTGGACTGTCGGGATATCGGGAGCTCGCGGGTCCGGGTTGGAGACCGCTCTCCGGAGCTCCCGCAACACAGCTTCTCCAGCCCGTGTCGCGGGGTTGGAGCGACCCGGAGCGGGGACGTACATCGCCTGGCGCGGCTTCAATGGCCGCAGGACATTCCAGCGCCCGCCGGGGGCTCCAACGTTGTGACGTTTGGGCCTAGAGCGGGGCCGTACATTGCCCGGCGCGGCCTCAATGGCCGTGGGACTTAACACCGCCCGTCTGGGGCTTGGACATTGGGAGATAAATGGTGCGGGGGAGAGAGAAGAACTTTGCCTTCCAGCACAGTGATGGATGTTTGTGTGAATTGAATTGTTTGTGTGTCGTGTAGGAATTGTTTTGTTTGTACGGCTGTAGAAACGGAGTTTCGTTTGAGCCTCTCTGAGGTTCGAATGACAAATAATAAAATCTAATCTAATACAGTGGAGAATATAGACCACTACCACCAGGGGGCGCCACACGATGGCAGCCTCGCCAACAGTCTGTCTGTCTTTTCGTCAATTTGTTTGCTATTTTTAGTGTGTTTTAAAAGTTTGTGTTAATGTTCCGTGATTTGTTTTATGTGGGGGGTGGGGTCGGGGGTCGGGGAATGCGATTGTTTTTCGGGTCGTATCTCCGGTCGCTCTGCGGCCTAACATCGTGGAGATGGCGGCCTTGCTCGGGACTGACTTTGAGCCCCACCGCGGGGCCGTGGATTTACCATCGGAGCCTGCGACCCCTCGCCTGGGATCGACGCCCCAACCGCGGGCCTGCGGATTTCACCATAAGAGCTCGGAGTCTCGGGTTAGAGACCGATGTCGGGAAACTCCAAACGACGCAGGAGGTTTGGACCAGCCCCGACCCGGGGTCCGATCGCCCGGCGCGGAGGAGCTGAGATTCCCCCCCGCCCCCGATGCAGGAACTTGATCGCCCCAACGCGAGAACCCAAACGCCGCCGGCTACGGGAGCCAAGATCGCCCGTCAACGGAAGGCTCGAGATTGATCATCTTTTTCGCCTTCCATCACAGTGAGCAACGTGGAGGAGTCACTGTGGTGGATGTTTGTGTTTCGTTGATTTTCATTGGTACGACTGTACAGCAAATGAAATTCCCCGTATGATGCAAAAACATACTTGGCTAATAAAGTATGATTATGAGTATGAAAGTGCTGAAATAACTCGGGCAGCGTCACAGGGGGTCAGGCCTGGATAGAGTGGATGTGGAGAGGATGTTTCCACTAGTGGGAGAGTCCAGGACCAGAGGTCACAGCCACAGAATTAAAGGACGTTCCTTTAGGAAGGAGATGAGGAGGAATTTCTTTAGTCAGAGGGTGGTGAATCTGTGGAATTCCTTGCCACAGAAAGCTGTGGAGGCCAAGTCAGTGGATATATTTTGCCAGAGATAGACAGATTCTTGATTAGTGTCAGCTCAGGGGTTATGGGAGAACGTACGAACTTACCTCTGGAGGACAAGGATGTGTGACGTTTCGGGTCAAGACACCTTCTTCGGACTGTTTGACCGACCCGAAACGCCACGCATCCTTTTTCTCCAGAGAGGCTGCCCGTCCCGCTGAGTTACTCCACCATTTAGTGCCTATCTGCAGTTCCTTTCTACAGGGAGCAGAACATAGCTCTCAGCATTGTAGCGCACCAGTTCCACAGACAAAGTCCAACGTCCGCAATGGGGTAGAGGTGAATGGGACGGTACCCCAGCTTGCAGAAGCCTGATAGCAGAGGGGAAGAAGCTGTTCCTGAGTCTGGTGGTGGTGCGCGCCTTCGAGCCTCTGTACCTTCTGCCGGACGGACGGGAGCGGGGAGAAGAAGGAAACTGAACACAATAGCCCAAATGTGTTGTTCCGTAAACACAAGGCCTCCGTTGCTAACTACAGGTGATGTCACCTGAACTCACAACAGAGGGGAAAGATTTTTTTTTTTTTTTTTTAAACGTGTCCTGTTCTTGCAAGGGCTTCCATTATTGCTGTTGACACAACACGCAGGATAAACATGAGTCACCTGCTTTAAAGGGTGAACAGACCAACCTGCGCTGGTGAATATTAATCCCATTTACTCAAAGCTCAGCTGGTCTTTAAGCAGGAAAAACGGACAGAGCTGTAACAGCCACTCTCTCTCACTCTCTCTCACTCTCTAAGTTTATTATTAGCGTATTCGGAAGGACAAAGAAGGGAAGGGAACAAGTGTTGGAGTAACTCAGTGGGCCAGGCAGCATCTCTATAGGTGACTTTTTCGGGTCGAGACCCTTCTTCAGACCGATTGTCGAGGGGGAGGGGAGGGGGGGGGGGATTGGTGAGGTGGGGAAAAGAAGCAAGAAAAGGCGAAGGAGAGAGGATGGGAGAGAGGACAAAGAATGGCGGGCAATAGTGGGAGCAGGCACCGGGGTGATTAAATAATTTGAGGGATGCAGCAGGAATCAGGCCCTTCAGCCAACTGAGTTTACATAGAAACATAGAAAAATAGGTGCAGGGATTAGGCCATTCGGCCCTTCGAGCCTGCACCGCCATTCAATGTGATCATGGCTGATCATCCAACTCAGTATCCCGTACCTGCCTTCTCTCCATACCCCCTGATCCCTTTAGCCACAAGTGCCACATCTAACGCCCTCTTAAATATAGCCAATGAACTGGCCTCAACTACCTTCTGTGGCAGAGAATTCCAGAGACTCACCACTCTCTGTGTAAAGAATGTTTTCCTCATCCCGGTCCTAAAGGAATTCCCCCTTATCCTTAGACTGTGACCCCTTGTTCTGGACTCCCCCAACATTGGGAACAATCTTCCAGCATCTAGCTTGTCCAACCCCTTAAGAATTTTGTAAGTTTCTATAAGATCCCCCCTCAATCTTCTAAATTCCAGCGAGTACAAGCCGAGTCTATCCAATCTTTCCTCATATGAAAGTCCTGACATCCCAGGAATCAGTCTTGTGAATCTTCTTTGTACCCCCTCTATGGCAAGGATGTCTTTCCTCAGATTTGGAGACCAAAACTGTACGCAATACATGGTATAGGACGGACATGGTAAACAGTAGGGAATTGAAGAATACAGTTGAACAGAGGGATCTGGGAATAACCGTGCATAGTTCCTTGAAGGTAGAATCTCATATAGATAGGGTGGTAAAGAAAGCTTTTGGTATGCTAGCCTTTATAAATCAGAGCATTGAGTATAGAAGCTGGGATGTAATGTTAAAATTGTACAAGACGTTGGTGAGACCAAATCTGGAGTATGGTGTACAATTTTGGTCGCCCAATTATAGGAAGGATGTCAACAAAATAGAGAGGGTACAGAGGAGATTTATTAGAATGTTGCCTGGGTTTCAACAGCTAAGTTACAGAGATAGGTTGAATAAGTTAGGTCTTTATTCTCTGGAGCGCAGAAGGTTAAGGGGTGACTTGATAGAGGTCTTTAAAATGATGAGAGGGATAGACAGAGTTAATGTGGACAAGCTTTTCCCTTTGAGAATAGGGAAGATTCAAACAAGAGGACATGACTTTAGAATTAAGGGACAGAGGTTTAGGGGTAACATGAGGGGGAACTTCTTTACTCAGAGAGTGGTAGCGGTGTGGAATGAGCTTCCAGTGGAAGTGGTGGCGGCAGGTTCGTTGGTATCATTTAAAAATAAATTGGATAGGCATATGGATGAGAAGGGTATGGAGGGTTATGGTATGAGTGCAGGCAGGTGGGACTAAGGGAAAAAAGTTGTTCGGCACGGACTTGAAGGGCCGAGATGGCCTGTTTCCGTGCTGTAATTGTTATATGGTTAATACTCCAGGTGTGGCCTCACCAAAACCCTGTACAACTGCAGTAGAACCTCCCTGCTCCTATACTCAAATCCTTTCGCTATGAATGCTATCGATGAATGCTACAGCAGCTATCGATCACCCGATCACACCCTTTCTACGTTATCCCACGTTAGGGCGGTCACGGTGGCGCAGCGGTAGAGGTGCCGCCTGACAGCGAACGCAGCGCCGGAGACCTGGGTTCGATCCCCACTAGGGGCGCTGTCTGTACGGAGTTTGCACGATCTCCCCGTGACCTGCGTGGGTTTCCTCCGGGATCTTCGGTTTCCTCCCACACTCCAAAGACGTCCAGGTTTGTAGGTACATTGGCCTGGGATAAACGTAAAAATTGCCCCCAGTGGGTGTAGGATGGTGTTAATGTGCGGGGATCGCAGGTCGGCGCGGACCCGGTGGGCCGAAGGGCCTGTTTCTCTAAACTAAACTAAACACTCCCTGCACACTAGTGGCAATTGACCTACAAACCCGCACGTCTTTGGGGGGGGGGGAAACAGAGCACCTGGAGGAAAACCTAAGTGGTCACAGGAAAAACGTGCAAACTCCACACAGACAGCACTCGAGGTCAGGATCGAAGCTGGGTCTCAGGTGCTGTGAGGCAGCAGCTCTTCCCGCTGCACCACTGTGCTACCCAAAGGATGGTCCATTTCATCATTGCTATCAGTCTTTACCGAAAGACGGCTCCAAATTTACATAAAGAAGTCTCCTTAAGATCGGCGGGACCAAGCGCAGGCTCGCTGAACACATCCACTCCATCCAGCTCTCCCTTGAAAGCATCCAGAGAACCGGCCTCCACCGCCCTCTGAGGCAGAGAATTCCACACACTCACAACTCTCTGTGATAAAAAGTGTTTCCTCGTCTCCGTTCTAAATGGCCAACCCCTTATTCTTTAACTGTGTGTGTGGCCCCTGGTTCTGGACTCCCCCAACATCGGGAACATGTTTCCTGACTCTAGCGTGTCCAAACCCTTAATAATCTTATATGTTTCAATAAGATCCCCTCTCATCCTCCTAAACTCCAGAGTGTACAAGCCCAGCCGCTCCATTCTATCCCCTGCTACCTGCCCCATGGTCGGATAGTCGGCAACTAAACCGTCTCCCCCACCTGGTTTGCCAGATGAGGAGGGGGCTGTGGAACCCCAGCAGGACCAAAAACAAGACCTGTCAATAGACAATAGTTGCAGGAAACATAGAAACATAGAAATTAGGTGCAGGAGTAGGCCATTCGGCCCTTCGAGCCTGCACCGCCATTCAATATGATCATGGCTGATCATCCAACTCAGTATCCCGTACCTGCCTTCTCTCCATAGCCCCTGATCCCTTTAGCCACAAGGGCCACATCTAACTCCCTCTTAGTGACAGTAGGCCATTCGGCCCTTCGAGCCAGCACCGCCATTCAATGCGATCATGGCTGATCATCCCCAATCAGTACCCCGTTCCTGCCTTCTCCCCATATCCCCTGACTCCGCTATCTTTAAGAGCCCGCCCTCCCGGGGATTAACCTTGTGAACCTCCGCCACACTCCCTCAATAGCAAGATTATTTTTGGAGATTGCTGGTCGGCGCGGACTCGGTGGGCCGAAGGGCCTGTTTCCGCGCTGTGTCTCTGAACTAATCTAATCTACTCAATACAACAGTAGTCAGTCAGATGGGCGGCAATATCGCCGGCTCCACAGCAACGGCCATGTTAGTTATTAAAATCTCAAAAGAAAATGAAGTCAATTAAATGATAAAGAAACCAATGCTCACAGCTCATGATGAGAGAAAAGGGCCTGTCCTACAAGCATGCAACTCCATGCGATGAGCGCGACCTAACGTGGTCGCTTGAGCCGGCCGGCGACGCGGGGCCGGTCCCACTTCGATCGCCGGAGCCGTGCGGAATTGTGTGGAGTTCGTCCCGACATCGCGCGGGGCTCCGAAAAACTGACCACATTCAAAAATTCCGCGCGGCAACGGCTTGTCGGCTCGCAGTCGCCTCGACGCATTACACACCGTCTCAACATCGTGCCTCCGTGAACCTGTAGGTGCCTCCGTGACCCTCTATGTGTGTGGCTCCGTGGCCCTCTGTGTGTGTGCCTCTGTGCCCCTCTCTGTGTGCCCCTCTCTGTCCTGGCGAACTTACCTTTAAGACTTCGCTCCAAGTTCGCCTCACTTTGCGCCACGTTGCGCCACTCACCCGACCTCCGCGCGGCCCTCGCTGCCGGTTTGGTCGCGCTTGCCGCATGCAGGCGCATGCTGGTGGGAACGGCCCTGTACAGGGGATCACCCGACCTCCGCGCGGCCCCCGCTTCTAGTTTGATCTCACTCATCGCATGGAGTCGGATGCTGGTAGGACAGGCCCTTTAGTGAAAACAATCCCAATCCAGTCTGTGCAAGACCAGACACGGCTTCCTTATCAATGTTAGTGTCTTGTTAGGACAGTGTTACCAGCTTCGACTCAGACAGCGTACGGCAATAGAACTTATTATGGGGAAAGGCGATGTCAAGCTTGCAAGGGTGCAGCAAAGGTTTACGAGGATGTTGCCAGGACTCGAGGCCTGAGCTGTAGGGGCGGGGTTGGGCACGAAACCTAGACATTGAAGGGTCTCGACCTGAAACGTCGCCCATCTCCTTCGCTCCTTAGATGCTGCTGCACCCGCTGAGTTTCTCCAGCTTGTGTGTAACCCATTGAAAAAAGGTGCAGGAGGAGGCCATTCGGCCCTTCGAGCCTGCACCGCCATTCATTGTGATCGTCCCCAGTCAATAACCCGTGCCTGCCTTCTCCGAAGGGTTTCGGCACGAAACGTCGCCTCTTTCCTTCGCTCCATAGATGCTGCCGCACCCGCTGAGTTTCTCCAGCACTTTTGTCGACCTTCGATTTTCCAGCATCTGCAGTTCCTTCTTGAACATTCACCCCACATCCCTTGACTCCACTAGCCCCTAGAGCTGTATCTAACTCTCTCTTAAATCCATCCAGTGATTTGGCCTCCACTGCCCTCTGTGGCAGGGAATTCCACAAATTCACAACTCTCTGGGTAACAAGGTTTTTCCTCACCTCAGTCTGAAATGGCCTCCCCTTTATTCTAAGACTGTGGCCCCTGGTTCTGACTGGCCCAACATTGGGAACATTTTTCCTGCATCTAGCTTGTCCAGTCCTTTTATAATTTTATATATTTCTATAAGATTCCCCCTCATCCTTCAAAACTCCAGAGAATACAAGCCTAGTCTTTTCAATCTTTCCTCATATGACAGTTCCGCCATGCCAGGGAGCAATCTGGTGAACCTACGCTGCACTGCCTCAATCAAAAGGATGTCCTTCCTCAAATGCTTTATTTTAGGACTTTATTCCTCGAAGCGCAGGAGGATGGGGGTTGATCGAGTAGAGTTGTACTAAATCATGAGAGGAATAGATTGGGTAGCCTCTTGACCAGAGTAGGGGAATTGGGAACCAGAGGACATAGGTTTAAGGTGGGGATGGGGGGGGGGGGGGGGGGGAGAGAAAGATTTAATAGGACCCCGAGGGGCAGCTTTTCTTTTACACAAAGGGTGGTAGGTGTATGAAACAAGGTAATTGAAGCAGGGACTATCGCAATGTTTTAGAGACATTTGGACAGGTTTGGAGGAATATGGGCCAAATGCCTTCAGGAGGGTGTAGATGGGGCATGTTGGTCGGCATGGGCAAGTTGGACCACAGGACCAGTTTCCAAGTTGTACAACTCTATGAAAAGTCAACTGCAAGGTTTTCCTCCAGGTTTTATTCCACCCATCACTATTTTTACACTTTTACACCTTACAACATCTTCCCTTGTTCGTCTACACCAGTTACGATTTTGGAATGCTTTTCCAAAGCCATGTTCATAAATTCATTGGTTATAGAAGCAAAATTAGGCCATTCGGCCCATCAAGTCTACTCCAGCATCCAATCATTGGTGTCCACCACAAATCTGGTTCTTGAGTTGAATATTCGGACCTTCCCTTCACAAGAGGTTCGTTCTCCTGTCGTTACAAATCTCCTCTGTGACATTCCCTTCCCCAATCCGGTAGAGTCGCTGCCTCACAGCGCCAGAGACCCAGGTTCAATCCTCACCACGGGTGCTGTCTGTACGGAGTTCGCACATTCAGCTTCGTGTACCGAGGTACAGTGAAAAGATTTTTGTCGCGTGCTATCCAGTCAGTGGAAAGACAATACACGATTACAATCGAGCCATTTACAGTGGACAGATACATGATACGTGCAGATACGTGCAGGTGGATGGGACTAGGGGAAAATAAATGGTCGTCACGGACTGGAAGGGCGGAGAAGGCCTGTTTCCGTGCTGTAATTGTTGTATGGTTATATGGGAATAACGTTTATTGCAAGGTAAAGCCAGCAAAGTCCGATCAAAGACAGTCTGAGGGTCACCAATGAGGGAGATACTAGTTCAGCACTGCTCTCTGGTTGTGGTGGGATGATTCCTGTTCCCCATCAGGACCTTCTCCCCGTGACCACGTGGGTTTTACCCGGGCGCTCCGGTTTCCTTCCACACTCCAAAGACGTGCAGGTTTGCAGGTTAATTGGCTTTGGGAAAATTGTAAATTGTCCCCAGTGTGTGTAGGATAGTTTTAGTGTGTGGGGATCGCTGGTCGGTACGGACTCAGTGGGCTGAAGGGCCTGTTTTCAAGCTGCATCTTTGAAGTCGAAAGTAACGTTTAAAGGATGTGGCTCAGTAGAAGCATTCTCATCTCTTGCCACCCAAGGCTATGAACATATTATTCTACAATTTTTAGTAATACCCTGTCACCACTCACCTCTTTCCCGTGTTCACCCCACCCCATCTTCCCCCACCCACTCTTGGAGCATAGATTTTAGTTTAGTTCAGAGATGCAGAAACAGGCCCTTCGGCCCACCGAGTCCATGCCGGCCAGCAAACCCAGCACACTTACACGATCCTACACGCCAAGGCCAATTTACACACACACCAAGCCAATTAACTTACAAACCTGTATGTCTTTGGAGTGTGGGAGGAAACCGGAGCACCCGGAGAAAACCCACTTGGTCACAGGGAGAACGTACAAGCTCCATACAGACAGCGCCCGTGGTGAGGATCGAACCTGGGTCTCTGGCGCTGCCAGGCAGCAAGTCTACCGCTGCGCCACCGTGCCGCCCTATAATAACACTAATATGAAGGTACGAAGCATCGTGAAAGGATAAGAATGAAGCACTAGTATGAAAAAAAGACACAGAGTGCTGGAGTAACTCAGCGGGTCAGGCAGCATCTGTGGAGAACATGGATAGGTGACGTTTCACAGAGTGCTGGAGTAACTCAGCGGGTCAGGCAGCATCTGTGGAGAACATGGATAGGTGACGTTTCACAGAGTGCTGGAGTAACTCAGCGGGTCAGGCAGCATCTGTGGAGAACATGGATAGGTGGTGACATTTTGGGTCGAGATCCTTCTTCCTTGACCTTCGAACACCTGCTGCGCTCAACTTAGCAAGTACACAATACTAATATTGTTAGTGTTCTGGAGCGACACGGAGATCAGACCGATCCTTCTTTATGCTGTTGAACTAATTTTCCCCTTCCCCGTTGGATGTCAACCTTGTTGTGGTCGGGGGGCTTGTGTGTCTCAGTGACCCCTAGAGCTACGCCAGCGGGAGATTCGTCCCCTGTTAGGGTCTCCCGTGCTGGACAGGTGGAAGGGTAGAGGCGAGACGAAGAGCGATCCACTGGTCCTCCAGGTTGGGGGTTGAGCACAGGGCTAACAACCCTGCTCCTAAAACACTTATGTTACAGAGACAGCAACTGAAGGAATCAACACTACTGAGTGGAGGTCCTTGGTTGCTGCCTTACATGCCAGGAGACATAATAGGCAGTAAGTAAATAAGTAAAGCCCCTGTCCCACTTAGTGTCCTTGGCACACTAATTACGCGACCTCGACTTTCAGACTGAAGAAGGGTCTCAACACGAAACGTCATCCATTCCTTCTCTCCAGAGATGCTGCCGGTCCCGCTGAGTTACTCCAGCATTTTGTGTCCATCTTCAATTTTCTTGGCCCCGCTCTGGGAGTAGGAGTGGGGGCGGATCCGGACCGTAACGGCCGTGGGCCCCAGGCCGAGCTCGGCGATCGTTTGCCTGCTTCTGCTGCTGTTGGAGGTGAGACGTTGCGTCGCGCCAGGGTCTTGGGCCTGTCCCACTTTGGCCGTCAGTTCCGCGACAGGCCGTTGGTGGGCGAAGATTTAGTTCGCTACAAAATCCTGGAGCCCTGCGCTTTGCGCACACAACTACATACCCCTCCGCGCTTCTCAGTGGGACTGGCCCTGCGGGGCCACACGATGCCCGTGCGGCTCAACGCGACCTCGCGTAATTTGCGTGCCAAGGACACGCAAGTGGGACAGGCCCTTTAGTACTCATTTCCCCGTCTCTCTGTACTTCCTGTGGCGTAGTTCAGATTTTAATGAAACAAATTAAGAAAATCACATTTACAATCCTCCTGAGTAAATGTGTTAGTCTCAAAATACCACACCCATCAGCTAAAAAAAAATATCATTGGTTTTAATCTCTAGCTCAGGTATTTGTTTGAATTTTATTTTAATACATCCCCTGTTTTGGGAATTATTGGTGAGTGAGAGGTCGGGTCTAGTGGATCTGGGACATCCCAGTTTGAACTTACCCCCCCACACCCACCTTTGCCCCTTCGCCCTCTCACACCCCCCCCCCACTCCACCGCCTCCAGAATACACATTGTTACTTAGTTAGCTGACCAGAGGTAGGGGAACTGGAGATGCCTAAATAGATCTCGTCTCCTTGAGAGAGGGAATTCTGTTGCTATTCTCATCAGCAAAGCTGAGTGCAGATAGAGCACGTCCAAGAGACAGCTAGATAGGGCTCTTAAAGATAGCGGAGTCAGGGGATATGGGGAGAAGGCAGGAACGGGGTACTGATTGGGGATGGTCAGACATGATCACATTGAATGGCGGTGCTGGCTCGAAGGGGCCGAATGGCCTACTCCTGCACCTATTGTCTATTGAGTGGATGGGATAACACAGAACAAGTGTGAACGGGTGCATGATGGAGGACGAATAACCAGTCTGATGAAGGGTCGAGATATGAAACCTCACCCGTTCCTTCTCTCCAGAGATGCTGCCTGTCTCGCTGAGTTACTCCAGCATTTTGTGTTTATCTTCGGAGTAAACCAGCACCTGCAGTTCCTTCCCACGCACAGTATATGGTATTCTTGTTTTCATTAGTTAGAGTAGACAATAGAAAATAGGTGCAGGAGTGGGCCATTCAGCCCTTCGAGCCAGCACCGCTATTCAATGTAATCATGGCTGATCATCCTCAATCAGTACCCCGTTCCTGCCTTCTCCCCATATCCCCTGATTCTGCTATCTTTAAGAGCCCTATCTAGCTCTCTCTTGGAGGTATCCAGAGAACCGGCCTCCACCGCCCTCTGAGGCAGAGAATTCCAGACTCACAACTCACAACTTCCTCCAAATCTGAGGAAGGACATTATTGCCATAGAGGGAGTGCAGAGAAGGTTCACCAGACTGATTCCTGGGATGTCAGGACTGTCTTATGAACAAAGACTGCATAGACTCGGTTTGTACTCTCTAGAATGTAGGAGATTGAGAGGGGATCTTATAGAAACGTACAAAATTCTTAAGGGGTTGGACAGGCTAGATGCAGGAAGATTGTTCCCGATGTTGGGGAGGTCCAGGACAAGGGGTCACAGCTTAAGGATAAGGGGGAAATCCTTTAGGACCGAGATGAGAAGGAATTTTTTCACACAGAGAGTGGTGGGTCTCTGGAACTCTCTGCCACAGAGGGTAGTTGAGGCCAGTTCATTGGCTATATTTAAGAGGGAGTTAGATGTGGTCCTTGTGGCTAAGGGGATCAGAGGGTATGGAGAGAAGGCAGGTACAGGATACTGAGTTGGATGATCAGCCATGATCATATTGAATGGCGGTGCAGGCTCGAAGGGCCGAATGGCCTACTCCTGCACCTAATTTCTATGTTTCTATGTTTCTCTGTGAGAAAAAGTGTGTCCTCGTCTCCGTTCTAAATGTCTTACCCCTTATTCCTAAACTGTGGCCCCTGGTTCTGGACGTATTAAAGTATTAAGTATAAGAGTCCGGAAGTCATGATGCAGCTCTCTCAGACATTAGATAAGCCACATTTGGAGAATTGAGTGCAGTTCTGGTCGCCCCGTTACAGGAAGGATGTGGAGGTTTTTGAAAAGAAACTCAGAGGAGGTTTACTACCAGCTTGCTGCCTGGGTCAGAGCGTTTTAGCTACAGGGAGAGGTTCGAGTAGGGTTGCCAACTTCCTCACTCCCAAATAAGGGGCCAAAAGGTCAAAATACGGGACAAATTCCCGACGGCAATTCGTTGACCGACTGGGCCGTGTCTGGGTGAATGATGAGTTGGCCCCGGGTGCTGGACTGCACACAAAGCCCAGCCGGCGGGCCAGCTGAGGAGTTTTGGCCCGGGGGCCGCGCGCAAAGTCCGGCGCCCGTCCAACTCATGAACCGATGATCGGCCGTGAGAAGGAGGGGCAGTGGTGGTGTCGGCGGTCAGCGAAGGTCCGAAGGTCGGACAGCTGGCCGGGCTGCCGACCGACGGGGCCACGGGCGAGGCGCTGCTGCTGCTGCTGCTGCACTCCACGGGCTGCACTACGTCGGGACGGGTGAGGCGGGGCCGGACGCGGCGCTCCGACCCGACAGTCCCCTCGACCCGAGTAGTAGCGGTCAAATACGGGACAAGGGCTGTCCCGTACGGGACAAACCGATTCAGCTCAATATACGGGACGTCCCGGCTAATATGGGACAGGTTGGTCAGATATGGATTGTTTTCTCTGGAACACTGAAGGAGGGGAGATCTGATAGGCGTTTAGACAAAATTATGGGAGGCATAGATAGGATAGACAGTCAGAACATTTTATGGAGGTGGGAAATATGAAAGACAAGAGAACTGAGCTTCAAGGTGGGAGGAGCAAACTTTAAAGGAGATGTGTGCGGCAAGATTTCGTTTTAAGGTCATAAGTGATAGGAGCAGAATTAGACCATTAGTCACATGAAGCTTCACAGCCTCAGAATTAAAGGACATTCCTTTAGGAAGGAGATGAGGAGAAATTTCTTCAGTCAGAGGGTGGTGAGTCTGTGGAATTCCAGATGGATCAGCCATGACTGAATGGTGGAGTAGGCTTGATGGGCCGAGTGGCCTAATTCTACCACTATCACTTATGACCTTAAGTCTACGCCACCATTCAATCATGGCTGATCTATGTCTACAGCCCACGTCCTTCTAAACTCCAGCGAGTGCAGGCCCAGTGCCGACAAACGCTCATCATATGTTTACACAGAATCTAGATTAATGTATTAGTTTAGTTTATTGTCATATGTACTGAGCGGGTCTTGGAATGCGCTGCCAGAGGTGGTGGGAGTCAGATACGATAGTGGCGTTTAAGAGGGGGTGCTGCGTAGGTTTCTGAAGGTTAATTCCCGGGATGGCGGGGCTGTCATATGCTGAGAGAATGGAGCGGCTGGGCTTGTACACTCTGGAGTTTAGAAGGATGAGAGGGGATCTTAAAGAAACATGTAAAATTATTAAGGGATTGGACACGCTAGAGGCAGAAAACATGTTCCTGATGTTGGGGGAGTCCTGAACCAGGGGCCACAGTTTAAGAATAAGGGGTAAGCCATTTAGTACGGAGATGAGGAAACACTTTTTCAGAAGGTTAAGGGGGGACTTGATAGAGGTCTTTAAAATGATGAGAGGGATAGACAGAGTTGATGTGGACAAGCTTTTCCCTTTGAGAATAGGGAAGATTCAAACAAGAGGACATGACTTTAGAATTAAGGGACAGAGGTTTAGGGGTAACATGAGGGGGATCTTCTTTACTCAGAGAGTGGTAGCGGTGTGGAATGAGCTTCCAGTGGAAGTGGTGGCGGCAGGTTCGTTGGTATCATTTAAAAATAAATTGGATAGGCATATGGATGAGAAGGGTATGGAGGGTTATGGTATGAGTGCAGGCGGGTGGGACTAAGGGAAAAAAGTTGTTCGGCACGGACTTGAAGGGCCAAGATGGCCTGTTTCCGTGCTGTAATTGTTATATGGTTATATGGTTACTTTTTCTCATAGTTGTGAGTCTGTGGAATTCTCTGCCTCAGAGGGCGGTGGAGGCAGGTTCTCTGGATACTTTCAAGAGAGAGCTCGATAGGGCTCTTGAAGATAGCGGAGTCAGGGGCAAAGGCAGGAATGGGGTACTGATTGGGGATGATCAGCCATCATCACATCGCATGGCGGTGCTGGCACGAAGGGCCGAATGGCCTACTCCTGCGCCCGTTGACTATTGTCTGAGAGGCCTTTCGATGGGCACACGGATGTGCAGGGAACGGAGGGGATGTGGATCACGTGCGGGCGGGCAGAGGAGATTACTTTAAGTTGGCATCATGTTCCGTGTACACAATGCCGGCTGAAGGACCTGTTCCTGTGCAGTGTTGGGATAAATAGTCAGCTATTGGCACGGCAGTCAGCCGCTCACACAAACCTGCCGGGCAGGATAGACGTTGCACATGAGAACTCACATGATGCACACATTAAATTGTTCTCCCAGTTCTCTTCAAAAGGGAAACACCTTTGTGCCTTAAACAGATTATAGCATTAGCGATGGCCCCACAGCAGAAGCGGGGGCTGGGAACCGGAAGTACCCCGAGCTAGTTCTGCCGCCGCCATCGTCTGTTGCGACAAGTGACGGCTCCCCACTGATCGCCGCCGGAAGCTCGCGCCCCTTTCAGGACGGACGATGGCAGCGATGTCAACATTTGTAACATTTGGAATTTAGAAGATTGAGGGGGGATCTTATAGAAACCTACAAAATTCTTAAGGGGTTGGACAAGCTAGATGCTGGAAGATTGTTCCCGATGTTGGGGGAGTCCAGAACAAGGGGTCACAGTCTAAGGATAAGGGGGAATTCCTTTAGGACCGAAATGAGGAAAACATTCTTTACACAGAGAGTGGTGAGTCTCTGGAATTCTCTGCCACAGAAGGTAGTTGAGGCCAGTTCATTGGCTATATTTAAGAGGGCGTTAGATGTGGCACTTGTGGCTAAAGGGATCAGGGGGTATGGAGAGAAGGCAGGTACGGGATACTGAGTTGGATGATCAGCCATGATCACATTGAATGGCGGTGCAGGCTCGAAGGGCCGAATGGCCTACTCCTGCACCTATTTTCTATGTTTCTATGTTTCTATTTGGAAGATGGACACGGAAGAAGAGGTATTAGCACCCACAGACCAGAGACCCAGGTTCCATCCTGACTACGGGCGCTGGCTGTACGGAGTTTGTACGTTCTCCCCGTGGCCTGCGTGGGTTTTCCTCCGGGTGCTCCGGTTTCCCCCCACGCTCCAAAGACGTGCAGGCTTGGAGGTTAATTGGCTTTGGTAAAATTGTAAATTGTCCCTAGTGTGTGCAGGATAGTGCTGGTGTACGGGGTGATCGCTGGTCGGCTGGAGGGCCACACTGTATCTCTAAAGTGTTGAGTATAGGAGCAAGGAGGTCCTTCTGCAGTTGTACAGGGCCCTAGTGAGACCACACCTGGAGTATTGTGTGCAGTTTTGGTCCCCTAATTTGAGGAAGGACATTCTTGCTATTGAGGGAGTGCAGCGCAGCTTTACAAGGTTAATTCCCGAGATGGCGGGACTGTCATAAGCTGAGAAAATGGAGCGGCTGGGCTTGTACACTCTGGAATTTAGAAGGATTGGAGGGGATCTTATTGAAACATATAAGATTATTAAGGGTTTGGACACGCTAGAGTCAGGAAACATGTTCCCGGTGTTGGGGGAGTCCAGAACCAGGGGCAACACACACAGTTAAAGAATAAGGGGTTGGCCATTTAGAACGGAGACGAGGAAACACTTTTTCACACAGAGAGTTGTGAGTCTGTGGAATTCTCTGCCTCAGAGGGCGGTGGAGGCCGGTTCTCTGGATACTTTCTAGAGAGAGCTAGATAGGGCTCTTAAAGATAGCGGAGTCAGGGGATATGGGGAGAAGACAGGAACGGGGTACTGATTGGGGATGATCAGCCATGATCACATTGAATGGCGGTGCTGGCTCGAAGGGCCGAATGGCCTACTCCTGCACCTATTGTCTATTGTCCATTGTCAAATGCAAGCAGGTGGGACAAGTGTAGATTGTGTAGATGGGGCATGTTGGCCGGTGCGGGCAAGTTGGGCCGAAGGGCCTGTTTCCACGTTGTATCACTCTATGACACTGTGGGTTGAAGTGAAATTGTCAGTGAAAGGGTTAAATTGTGGATTTCCCAACTTGGCACTGGGCTGTAGTTGAAAGTGAATAAATGAGCCTCGCTGGGCGGTTGAGAGCAGTGTTGCGGAGAGGCTGAATAAAGCATGTGCGCACAAGTGTTGGTCTCAGTAAACTCCTCTGACAAGGATTCTCACCCAGCTTGCGGGGAAAGTGGAAATAAAAATTGCATTACAATTGCAAGGGGTTTGTATCTAGGGTGGTGCAGCGGTAGAGTTGCTGCCTCACAGCGCCAGGGACCCGGGTTCAATCCTGAGGACGGGCGCTGCATGTACGGAGTTGGTACGTTCACCCCGTGACCTATTTTAAGAATAGGGGGTACGCCATTTAGTACGGAGACGAGGGAACACTTTTTCCACACAGAGAGTGGTGAGTCTGTGGAATTCTCTGCCCCCGAGGGCGGTGGAGGCCGGTTCTCTGAATGCTTTCAAGAGAGAGTTAGATAGGGCTCTTAAAGATAGCGGAATCAGGGGATATGGGGAGAAGGCAGGAACGGCGTACTGATTGGGGATTATCAGCCATGATCACATTGAATGGCACCCCCTCCCCCCAGCCCCCTCCGGAATACACGTTGTTACTTACTTAGCTGACCAGAGGTAGGGGAACTGGAGATGCCTAAATAGATCTCGTCTCCTTGAGAGAGGGAATTCTGTTGCTATTCTCATCAGCAAAACTGAGTGCAGATAGAGCACGTCCAAGAGAGAGCTAGATAGGGCTCTTGAAGATAGCGGAGCCAGGGGATATGGGGAGAAGGCAGGAACGGGGTACTGATTGGGGATGATCAGCCATGATCACATTGAATGGCGGTGCTGGCTCGAAGGGCCGAATGGCCTACTCCTGCACCTATTGTCTATTGTCTATTGATCGCTTGGGTTTTCCCGGGAGCTCCGGTTTCCTCCCGCACTCCGAAGATGTGTGGGTTTGCAGGTTAATTAGCTTCGGTAAAGACTGTGAATGGTCCCTGGTGCGTGCAGGAGCGTGCTGGTGTACGGGGTGATCGCTGGTCGGTGTGGGCCGAAGGGCCTGTTTCCGCGCCGGATCTCTAAAGTCGAAGTCTTTCACAACATCGAAATGCCTCAAAGCACTTTACCACCAAATATACCGTTTCTAAATGGCAGCACTGCGGTAATACAGGAAGCACTGTTGCGAGCGTATACTTGACGGAGTATACATGCTTGCTTGTGACATAGAAAGTGGTCATTCGGCCCATCACGTCCGTGCTGGCTCCCACCAGAGCAATGTCGCCAGTCCCCATTCTCTTTCAGTTACAATTTAAGTTGCTTTTGTTGCCTGCTGACCAGTCAACGGAAAAAACAGTGGGAAAGCTTTGCCGCAGAGGCCTCTGCTCTAAGCCAACGATATTCCAAAGACGATTCCTCAACCACGGCAATAATAACGGTGAAAAAACGAATATTCAAATTTTGGAGACAGACAACAGTCCCTACAGTGAAGATGTGGATTACGGATATGTCAGAAACACTACATTCAGAGAACATTAGGCCTGTCTTGGCGGAAAAAACTTGCACTGGGAACGGAGGGAGTCACAACTCTCTGTGTGAAGAAGTTTTTTCTCATCTCCTTTCTAAATGGCTTACTCCTTTGCCAATATCCCTCTAAACTTGTTCCGTGTACCTGTCCCAGGGATGGATTTAGATGAAGTGAGGCCCCAGGTTATTCCACCTGTGTGACCCCTCCGAATCGCCCACCCCCAAGACGAGAGGAAGATGGAAGAGTCCACCAGATTGACACCGATGTGCAGCCGAGTGTGGCAAATGAGATAAGGGGTTGGAACGCTGCGCTTTTTATTTATTGCCAGTGCTAGTGTCGAGTTATCGGCTTAAAACACTATTATTCTGAAATGGAGGGCAAGGAAAATTATTGAAGTGTTGTTTAGAAACTACAGTGCGTTGTGACAGCATATGTAAGAAAGGCCTATGACAGTGCCAAAAATATTATACACCAGGCCCGTACGAAGCTTTTCAAAAAGGGGGGTGGCCTTCACATGTTGTGTGAAATAAGTGCATGCAGCGCATATCACAAACGTGAAGCTCAAAGACCTTTGCGGCCGTGGCCCTGGAGCTCTGGGGTTTTAGATGCTCTCTGGTGCATTATGAGCCTTATTTTGGAACATTTTTGCACCAAATTTATGACCAATATTTCAGAAATAATTTTGGTTGAGTCAAGAGTAATGAGTGGATGGAATGGGATGGTTGGGGTCATTGTTGTATACATTTTCTAAAATCGAGAATTGGAGCTGTCCTTGTTTTAATGATCAAGCTGTACTATAAAATGTTATGTAAAATGTTATAAAGGAGCATGCAAACACTGCAAATAAAATACTGTACGTTTTTGCAGTAAATAAAACCTTTTTTCGAAAATGTTTTGTGTGTTGATTTGATTGCCTGTTACTGTTCGACTATGTTAGTGTGTACACTATGAAAATATGATGCAAAATGAAAGTCGCAAACTATGGAATACATATTTTTTAGTATTGTTATCAAGGAAAAGAAAGCAGTTCCAATTGTTTTGATGTTAGTCAAATGGAGGAAAAAATATAATTGCTCTAAAACCTACCTTAATTTTGCAATCTCACTAAGGATAATCCCCCTTTTTTTCTCCCCCCTCCTCCTTCCCCCTCTCACTGCACACGTGCAGAGAGACAGCGTCATTTTGCGTTGCTACTGCGTCACCGGCTTCCCCGAACTGCGAAGGAGCCGATGGTCGCAATTGTTTTCCCCAAAATTTCCGGAACCAGAATTTCGGGTAATTTCCGTCAAAGTTGAAATGCTGATAGCGCTCCAATTTTTTTTTTTTTACTCAGGATTTTTTTTATTCTGGGAAAAAAAAACACCTTGGCCGATTTAGAGGCCCTCAGCTGCAGCCTATGATGCCTATAGGTGAATCCGGCCCTGCCGAGGCCCCCCTGCCGAAATCTCGAGGCCCTAAGCTTAAGCTTGTGAAGCCTATACGTAAATCCGGCCCTGTGTGTGTTAACCAACTAAGGGCAGAAATCAGAATCATGTGTTCATCTTTATTGACGTGACACCCTAATAAATATATTACAGAAAAAATAATTTTATGGGGTGGCACGGTGGCGCAGCGGTAGAGTTGATGCCTTTGCAGCCCCACAGACCCAGATTGGATCCTGACTACGGGTGCTGTCTGTACAGTATTTGTACATTCTCCTTATGACCACATGGTTTTCTCTGGATATTCCGGTTTCTCCCACATCCAAAAGAAGTGCAGGTTTGTAGGTTAATTGGCTTTTGTAAATTGTCCCTGACGTGTAGGATACAACTGGTGTAAGGTAGATTGCTGGTCGGTGTGGACTTGGTGGGCTGAAGGGCCCGTTTCCATATATATGTTTTACATATGTATCTTAATTTCATTGAACCATATACGGTTGCATATGTGGCATTATTTTTGTCTTGTTTCTATAGTCAAAGGGTAAGGATGATTGATTCATTTGTGCAGAACAGTGATGAAAGTCTGACTCCTCTTGCCTCGTTTCTATGTTTTTGTTTCTCTATATATAAATGCATAACAGCATGAATTATAATTTGATTTCCATACATGAATATACTAAAGCCATTCATGTGCTGCACCTGTTGTTCAGAGCCTGACTCTACTGCGGAATGCAATTAGGAATGTAATTTAGCCTAACCTTATACCTACTCCAATTTGAAGCACAAATGTTGCATTCAAGTGTAAGTTAAAAGACTCAATACAGTATGCACCAGATTGCACAATTTCAAGCAAAAAAATGGATAAGCTCCCTCCCACACCCTCGCCCCCTCGGTCACTACACTCCCTCCCAATTTCTCACCCAATGTTGGCAGCTCTGTACAACGTGGAAACAGGCCCATCGGCCCAACTTGCCCACACCGGCCTACATGCCCCATCTACACTTGTCCCACCTGCTTGGATTTGACAATAGACAATTGACAAAAGACAATAGGTGCAGGAGTAGGCCATTCGGCCCTTTGAGCCAGCACCGCCATTCAATGTGATCATGTCTGATCATCGCCAATCAGTACCCCGTTCCTGCCTTCTCCCCATATCCCCTGACTCCGCTATCTTTAAGAGCCCTATCTAGCTCTCTCTTGAAAGTATCCACCGCCCTCTGAGGCAGAGAATTCCACACTCACAACTCTTTGTACGAAGAAGTGTTTCTTCATCTATGTCCTAAGAGGCTTACCCCTTTGTCCATATCCCTCTAAACTTGTTCCGTGTACCTGTCTAATCCTTTGTTAAATGTTGTGATAGTGGGCGGCATGGTGACGCGGCGGTAGAGTTGCTGACTTACAATGCCAGGAACTTGGGTTCCATCCTGACTACGGGTGCTGTCTGTGCGGAGTTTGCACGTTCTCCCCGTGACCTGCGTGGGTTTTCTCAGATATCTTCGGTTTTCTCCGCCACTCCAAAGACGTGCAGGTTTGTACGTTATTTGGCTTGGTGTAAATGCACATTCTCCCCAGAGCGTGTAGGATAGTGTTAGTGTGCGGGGATCGCCAGTCGGTTGACTGAAGAGCCTGATTCCGCGCTCTAAAACTAAAACTAAGTACCTGCCTCAACTACCTCCTCCGGTAGTTCATTCCATGCACCTACCACCCTTTGTGTAAAAACATTACCCCTCAGGTTCCTATTAAATCTTCCCCCCCTCATCTTAAACCTACAGTATGTGCGCAGATTCTTAATTCCCCTACTTTGTTTAATCAAGTTAATGGCATGTTGGCCTTCATAACAAGAGGAGTTGTCTATGGGAGCAAAGTGGTCCTTCTGCAGTTGTACAGGGCCCTAGTGAGACCACACCTGGAGTATTGTGTGCAGTTTTGGTCTCCAAATTTGAGGAAGGACATTCTTGCTATTGAGGGAGTGCAGCGTAGGTTTACAAGGTTAATTCCCGGGATGGCGGGACTGTCATATGCTGCGAGAATGGGCTTGTAGAGTCTGGAGTTTAGAAGGATGAGAGGTGTTCTTATTGAAACATATAAGATTATTAAGGGCTTGGACACGCTAGAGGCAGAAAACATGTTCCCGATGTTGGGGGAATCCAGAACCAGGGGCAACAATTTAAGAATAAGCGGTAGGTTATTTAGAACGGAGATGAGGAAACACTTTTTCACACAGAGAGTTGTGGAATTCTCTGTCTCAGAGGGCGGTGGAGGCCGATTCTCTGGATGCTTTCAAGAGAGAGCTATGGGCCTGTCCCACTGAGGCGATTTTTTAGTCAACCAGAGGCGACTAGTTTGACGCCACCTGTTCGCCAGTGAGTGCCGGGAATCGTCTCCTCTGTCGCGTATAAAGTCGTAGCGTGTTTCTGGTCGCCGCTAAATTTTCAACACGTTGTACTCAGGATAGCAAGAAACTGACCTGCAATGTGCTGCTGGCTTTGCGCCCAAAGATACAGCATGGAAACAGGCCCTTCGGCCCACCGAGCCCATGCCGACCATCGATCACCCGTGCACACACTAGTTCTATGTTATCCCACTTCCTCATGCACTTCCTGCACAATAGGTGCAGTTTAATTTACATAAGGCCAATTAACCTACAAACCTGTGGGCTTTTGGGATGCGGGAGGAAACCGGAGCGCCCGGAAGAAACCTACACGGTCACGTGGAGAACGTGCAAACTCCACACAGACAGACAGCACCCGAGGTCAGGATCGAACCTGGCATCTCTGGCGCCGTGAGGCAGCGGCTCTACCCGCTGCGCCACTGTGCTACCCGCCCGCAATCTGCCAACACCTCAGCATAACACACAGAATCTGATTTGCATGTAGCCAAACCCATTTTTATGTTTTCGTGTGGGAAGGTACTGCAGACGCTGGTTTAAACCGAACATAGACACAAAGAGCTGGAGTAACTCGGCGGGACGGGCAGCATCCCTGGAGAAGAGGAATGGGAGACGTTTCATAATAGGCAATAGACAATATGTGCAGGAGTAGGCCATTCGGCCCTTCGAGCCAGCACCGCCATTTAATGTGATCATGGCTGATCATCCCCAATCAGTACCCCGTTCCTGCCTTCTCCCCATAACCCCTGACTCCACTATCTTTAAGTGCCCTATCTAGCTCTCTCTTGAAAGTATCCAGAGAACCAGCCTCCACCACCCTCTGAGGCAGAGAATTCCACAGACTCACCACTCTCTGTGAGAAAAAGTGTTTCCTCGTCTCCGTTCTAAATGGCTTACCCCTTATTCTTAAACTGTGGCCATTGGGATGTGTGGGGGATTCCGCTCCTCTCACTTATGAACCTGCATAAAGCCAGACCCTCTGTTACATCTCCAGGATCACAAGTGATAGGAGGAGAATTAGGCCATTTGGCCCATCAGGTCTACTCCGCCATTCAATCTGACCCCTTCAGACTGATATCTCTGTGTCTCCCTGTCGCTTGGGTCTGACGGCGGGTCTCGACCAGAAACTCCTCCCTTTGTTCCTCTCCAGAGATGCTCGGTAACTCCAGCTTTTTGTGTCTACCTTCGCTCAAATATCCCACGGCAACCAAACCAAAAAATAAAACCCCTTCAGGAAACAGGTCACACGGATGGAAAGTAGCAAAGGGCCAACTGCAAAGCTGCAAACGGGTCAGCTCAACTTTCAACCGATCTTTCTGCAGTTC
This sequence comes from Raja brachyura, assembly GCA_963514005.1. The sequence continues at coordinate 129,346 of CAUPSL010000137.1, forward strand.
TAAATGCAATTGTAAACTGATTAAAATAACTGAAAATAAATGAGACTTTTCTTTCAAGGCAGCGCCGTTGCGATTACATTGGATCACACCCGATCAACATAGACAAATAGATGCAGGAGTAGGCCACTCGGCCCTTCGAGCCAGCACCGCCATTCACTGTGATCGTGGCTGATCATCCCCAATCAGTACCCCGTTCCTGCCTTCTCCCCATGTCCCTTGATTCCTTTAACCCTAAGACCTAAATCTAAGTCATTCGGAGTCATTTGTAACTGTCACTGTATGTCATGTTGTTAGAAACATAGAAAAATAGGTGCAGGAGGAGGCCATTCGGCCCTTCGAGCCTGCACCGCCATTCAATGTGATCATGGCTGATCATCCAACTCAGTATCCCGTACCTGCCTTCTCTCCATACCCCCTGATCCCTCTAGCCACAAGCGCCACATCTAACGCCCTCTTAAATATAGCCAATGAACTGGCCTCAACTACCTTCTGTGGCAGAGAATTCCAGAGACTCACCACTCTCTGTGTAAAGAATGTTTTCCTCATCTCGGTCCTAAAGGAATTCCCCCTTATCCTTAGACTGTGACCCCTTGTTCTGGACTCCCCCAACATCGGGAACAATCTTCCAGCATCTAGCTTGTCCAACCCCTTAAGAATTTTGTAAGTTTCTATAAGATCCACCCTCAATCTTCTAAATTCTAGCGAGTACAAGCCGAGTCTATCCAATCTTTCCTCATATGAAAGTCCTGACATCCCAGGAATCAGTCTGGTAATTTGCGGGTAATTTGTGGTAATTTCTGGTCACTTGCGGGCGGAGCACCAAGGCAAATTCCTTGTATGTGAATACTTGGCCAATAAACTTACTTAATTAATTGGCCTCCACTGCCTTCTGTGGCAGATAATGCCACAGATTCACAACTCTCTGGGTGAATTTTTTGTTCCTCATCTTAGTTCTAAATGGCCTTCCCCTTTTTCTTAAACTGTGTGTGACCCCTGGTTCTGGACTCCCAACCCCCCCTCATCGGGAACCAATTTTTTTCCTGCATCCAATCCTTTAAGAATGGTATATGTTTTTCTACAAAAATAACCTCTCATCCTTCTAAATTCCAGTGAATACAAGCCCAGTCGACCCATCCTTTCATCATATGTCAGTCCCGCCATCCCAGGATTAACCTGGTGAATCTCGTTCAGGACCTGACACCAGAGGGTACAAAGACAATGACGTTCTCAAAAACCTGCCACAAACAGGACCTCTCGGTAGCACGCCCTTTTCATTTCCGTCTGAACTCACCGATTTCTTTCCAAAGAACCCTTTCAAAATAAAAATCTAAAAGTGGCCACACAAACATAACGAAAACATCACGGGCTTCAAAAAAAAAAAGTGAATAAAGTCATTTTAAACCCCAAGCAGATTGAAATCACATTTTAAGAACAATTCTCTGAGGGGAACTGAAACATAATTTACAACTTTCCTGCATAAACACGGGAAGAATTAATCTTTTCTCTAAATGAACAGAGAGCAAGTTGAAACCCGTGCAAACATGTGTCCAAATGCACGTTGCATAACACGGTGTGGACAAGGGGGGGACATTGCTTACATTATATTCGCTAGTGTCCATGTAAGGGAATTAAAATGGGATTTTAATCGCAAACTGAATATCACAACACGATCTACACACACACACACACACACTCACACTCACACACACACACTCACACTCACTCTCACTCTCACTCACACTCACACACACACACTCACACTCACACACTCACACTCACACACACTCACACACACACACTCACACACACACACACACTCTCACACACACACTCTCACACACACACTCTCACACACACACTCTCACACACACACTCTCACACACACACACACACACTGCGACCTGTCGCTTGGCTCCGTTTGTTGCAGGCGAGAGAGAGAGAGAGAGGGAAATGGGGAGAAGGGAGGAGAGGGGAGAGAGGAAGGTAGGGGAGAGGAGAGGGGGAGATGGGCGAGGAGGAGAGGAGGGGGGGAGGGAAGAGGAGAAGAGGGGGGAGAGGAGGGGATGTGCGAGGAGGAGAGGGGAGAGGAGGAGGGAAGAGGAGAAGAGGGGGGAGAGGAAGGGAGGGGGAGAGGAGAGGAGGGGATGGGCGAGGAGGAGAGGGGAGGGGAGGGGAGGGGGGGAGGGAAAGGTAGGGGAGAGGCGAGAAGGAAGAGGAGATAGGGGAGGGGATTGGAGAGTGTAGTGGAGGAGAAGGGAGTGGAGTGGGGGAGAGGAGAGGGGAAGGACGAGGAGCGAGGAGGACGGGAGGGGAGGGGGTGAGAGCGGAAGAGCAGAGAGAAGGGGAGAAGAATGGGGAAGGTGAGAGTGACGGGAGAGGAGGAGAGGAGGGGTGACAGGAGAGGGGGAGAGAGGAGGAGAGGGGAGGGGGAAGGAGGAGAGGAGGGGAGAGGAGAGGGCAGGAGAGGGGACGGGCAGGGGAGGGGACGGGCCCGGCGCTACAGGTGCGCACCGCCTCACCTTAGTGAAGTACAACATCCATAACTCGTAGAGTCGCTCCTTCGAGGCCATCCCTCGGCCAGCGATGCCCCGCAGCGTTGCTCCTGTCCGTCACACACACAGCTTTTTCTTGCAGCTCTTCATCATCCCCCCTCTCTCTCTCTCTCTCTCTCTGTCTCTGTGTGTCTCTCTCTTCTTTGCAAAGAGAGGTTTGGAAGTAAACACAAATAAAACGCCAATGGCAGTGGGTGCGAAGGGGGAGCGTTGATCAGAGGGCTGGCAGCTTCATTGTGTGTGAGTGAGACTGCTCCTGCTGCTGCTTCATTGTGGGGTTGGTTTGCTGGGCGCTGGCTGGCTGGCTGGCTGTCACACACGCTCACTCACTCTCACTTCTCCGCCATCTCGGTTCCGTCTTGCTTTGACCTGTTGCTTCAGCTGGTTTGTTTCCAGTCTGGGTGAAGCTGCAGAGAGAGGGAGAGTTTGCTGCTCCCTGGCCGCGGGCACGCGGATTGCAGGCGGGGGCGCGCCTGGTGCTGGTGCAAGGGGTTGAGACTGAGACGGGGACAGGGACAGGGACAGGGACAGGGGGGGCGCCGATTCTACCCCGCGGCCAGGCGCTGCTTCCCGGCCACAGGTCCCGACCCGACCCGCAGCCCGCGGTCCACGGTCCACGGTCCACACACACACACACACACAGCGGCGTCAAAGACTGCGGGCCGCGGCCAGGTGTGGGGCACAGGGAGGGAGGGAGGTGGAGCTAGGTGTGTGTGTGTTACACAGAGGGGAATAAGGGAAGGAAGTGCAGAGCCAGGTGTGTGTGTGTGTGTGTGGGAGAGAGAGAAGGAGGGGGGGAGGGAGAAAGAGAAAGATAGATAGATAGATATATAGATAGAGAGAGAGCGAGAGAGAGAAAGAGCGAGAGAAAACAAGACAGAGAGAGAGACAGGGAGAGAGATAGAGAAACAGGGATAGAGAGATAGAGAGAGAAACAGGGATAGAGAGATAGAGAGAGAAACAGGGATAGAGAGATAGAGAGAGAAACTGGGATAGAGAGAGAAACAGGGATAGAGAGATAGAGAGAGAAACAGGGATAGAGAGATAGAGAGAGAAACAGGGAGAGAGAGATAGAGAGAGAAACAGGGATAGAGAGATAGAGAGAGAAACTGGGATAGAGAGATAGAGAGAGAAACAGGGATAGAGAGATAGAAACTGGGATAGAGAGATAGAGAGAGAAACAGGGATAGAGAGATAGAGAGAGAAACAGGGATAGAGAGATAGAGAGAGAAACAGGGATAGAGAGATAGAGAGAGAAACAGGGATAGAGAGAGAAACAGGGATAGAGAGATAGAGAGAGAAACAGGGATAGAGAGAGAAACAGGGATAGAGAGATAGAGAGAGAAAGAGGGATAGAGAGATAGAGAGAGAAAGAGGGATAGAGAGATAGAGAGAGAAACTGGGATAGAGAGATAGAGAGAGAAACAGGGATAGAGAGATAGAGAGAGAAACAGGGATAGAGAGATAGAGAGAGAAACTGGGATAGAGAGATAGAGAGAGAAACATGGATAGAGAGATAGAGAGAGAAACAGGGATAGAGAGATAGAGAGAGAAACATGGATAGAGAGATAGAGAGAGAAACAGGGATAGAGAGATAGAGAGAGAAACATGGATAGAGAGATAGAGAGAGAAACATGGATAGAGAGATAGAGAGAGAAACTGGGATAGAGAGATAGAGAGAGAAACAGGGATAGAGAGATAGAGAGAGAAAGAGGGATAGAGAGATAGAGAGAGAAACAGGGATAGAGAGATAGAGAGAGAAACGGATAGAGAGATAGAGAGAGAAACAGGGATAGAGAGAGAAACAGGGATAGAGAGATAGAGAGAGAAAGAGGGATAGAGAGATAGAGAGAGAAACTGGGATAGAGAGATAGAGAGAGAAACAGGGATAGAGAGATAGAGAGAGAAACAGGGATAGAGAGATAGAGAGAGAAACAGGGATAGAGAGATAGAGAGAGAAACAGGGATAGGGAGATAGAGAGAGAAACAGGGATAGAGAGATAGAGAGAGAAACAGGGATAGAGATAGAGAGAGAAACAGGGATAGAGAGAGAAACAGGGATAGAGAGAGAAACAGGGATAGAGAGATAGAGAGAGAAACAGGGATAGAGAGATAGAGAGAGAAACAGGGATAGAGAGATAGAGAGAGAAACGGGGATAGAGAGATAGAGAGAGAAACGGGGATAGAGAGATAGAGAGAGAAACAGGGATAGAGAGATAGAGAGAGAAACAGGGATAGAGTTAGAGAGAGAAACAGGGATAGAGAGATAGAGAGAGAAACAGGGATAGAGAGATAGAGAGAGAAACAGGGATAGAGAGATAGAGAGAGAAACAGGGATAGAGAGATAGAGAGAGAAACAGGGATAGAGATAGAGAGAGAAACAGGGATAGAGAGATAGAGAGAGAAACATGGATAGAGAGATAGAGAGAGAAACAGGGATAGAGAGATAGAGAGAGAAACAGGGATAGAGAGATAGAGAGAGAAACAGGGATAGAGAGATAGAGAGAGAAACAGGGATAGAGAGATAGAGAGAGAAACGGGGATAGAGAGATAGAGAGAGAAACGGGGATAGAGAGATAGAGAGAGAAACAGGGATAGAGAGATAGAGAGAGAAACAGGGATAGAGATAGAGAGAGAAACAGGGATAGAGAGATAGAGAGAGAAACATGGATAGAGAGATAGAGAGAGAAACAGGGATAGAGAGATAGAGAGAGAAACATGGATAGAGAGATAGAGAGAGAAACAGGGATAGAGAGATATAGAGAGAAACAGGGATAGAGATAGAGAGAGAAACAGGGATAGAGAGATAGAGAGAGAAACAGGGATAGAGAGATAGAGAGAGAAACAGGGATAGAGAGATAGAGAGAGAAACAGGGATAGAGAGATAGAGAGAGAAACAGGGATAGAGAGATAGAGAGAGAAACAGGGATAGAGAGATATAGAGAGAAACAGGGATAGAGATAGAGAGAGAAACAGGGATAGAGAGATAGAGAGAGAAACTGGGATAGAGAGATAGAGAGAGAAACAGGGATAGAGATAGAGAGAGAAACAGGGATAGAGAGATAGAGAGAGAAACAGGGATAGAGAGATAGAGAGAGAAACAGGGATAGAGAGATAGAGAGAGAAACAGGGATAGAGAGATAGAGAGAGAAACAGGGATAGAGAGAGAGAGAGAGAAACTTGGATAGAGAGATAGAGAGAGAAACAGGGATAGAGATAGAGAGAGAAACAAGGATAGAGAGATAGAGAGAGAAACAGGGATAGAGAGATAGAGAGAGAAACAGGGATAGAGATAGAAAGAGAAACAGGGATAGAGATAGAGAGAGAAACAGGGATAGAGATAGAGAGAGAAACAGGGATAGAGAGATAGAGAGAGAAACAGGGATAGAGAGATAGAGAGAGAAACAGGGATAGAGAGATAGAGAGAGAAACAGGGATAGAGAGATAGAGAGAGAAACAGGGATAGAGAGATAGAGAGAGAGAAAAGAGAGAGAAACAAAAGAGAGAGAGAGAGAGAGAAAGAGAAAGGGGTGAGAAAGAGGGGAGAGAGAGGGGGAGAGATGAGAAAGAGAGAGAGAGAGGGGAATATAGAGGGTGGCGCTAGGTGTATGGGTTAGAGGGAGAGAGAGGCCAAGAATATGGGGAGGGGTGGAAGGAGAGGGAGGGAGAGGTATTGTGAGAGGGAAGGAGTGAGGATATGGGAGAGGGAGAAAAGCTGAAGGCTGGGTATTTGTGTGAATATTTGCAGAGCATTATGAGTGGACAGACACAAAGTGCTGGAGTAACTCAGCGGGACGGGCAGCATCCCTGGCGAGAAGGAATGGGCGACGTTTCGGGTCGAGACCCTTCCTCATGAGTGGACATTGGTGCAGACAGCATGGGTGGAAGGAGACATTTTGCAGGCTGCTCATCTCCAAACCTGTGGACCTTGGGTGTCAGAGCTCATCTCTGCAACTGGATCCTCGACTTCCTGACCAACAGACAGACCACAATCAGTCATCTCCTTCCGTGTCCATCTTCCATGTGTCAAATGTTGACCTCGCTGCCATCGTCAGTCCTGAAAAGGGCACGAGCTTCCGGCGACGATCAGTGGGAGCCGTTACTTGTCGCAATAGATGATGGTGGCGGCAGAACTAGCTCGGGATACTCCCGGTTCCCAGCCCCGCGACCTGGACGCTTCTGCTATAGAAACATTGACAATAGGTGCAGGAGGATGCCATTCGGCCCTCCGAGCCAGCACCGCCATTCATTGTGATCAGTGCTTCGAGAGGCTGGTCCTGGCACACCTCAAAAGCTGCCTACCCCCCACACTGGATCCCTATCAGTTTGCCTACCGCAAGAACAGGAGTACGGAGGATGCCATCTCAACGGCACTTCACTCCGCCCTCTCCCACCTCGACAACAGAGACACTTACGTAAGAATGCTGTTCATCGATTACAGCTCAGCATTCAACACCATTATACCATCAAAATTGATCGCCAAACTCGGTAATCTGTGCATCGCTCCTTCCCTCTGCAACTGGATACTGGACTTTCTAACCAACAGACCCCAGTCTGTTAGGTTAGACAAGCACACCTCTTCAACCCTCACCCTGAACACCGGCGTTCCACAGGGCTGTGTACTGAGCCCCCTCCTCTACTCCCTCTTCACCTATGACTGCACACCTGTACATGGTACTAACACCATCATCAAGTATGCAGATGATACAACGGTGATTGGCCTCATCAGCAACAACGATGAGTCGGCCTACAGCAGGCACGTGCCGCGAGTAATTACTCTGGGTAGGCACTCAGTCCGCTTTAAAAAAAAGTAAACCGCGCATGCGCAGATTGTTCTCCCCGTTAAATAAATAAATAAATTAAAAAACAGTGACTTATCACACAGTGCTGGAATCTTCACTCCCTCAACGCTGCCGCAGCTCTCACTGTAGCTGGGGATAGAAGCAGCTCGGGGAGCGGCCACCGGTACCCGACAGCTGAACTAGCCACCACTTCAGCGCCTTCTGCCGGCCCGCTAACCATTGACAGTGCTCTCCGTCGGAACACCTGTCACCTGCCGTTCACCGACTTCACTCATGTCAGCGACTTCCTGCGAATCCTTAAATTCCCACAGCCGAGTAACCTCAATCGCACTGTCGGAATTTAAGGAAATGAGTGAGGCCAGCGAGCGGCAGGAGAGAGGTTTTTAGATGGAGAGCTGCTAGAGGTGGGCGGGTGGTTCTGGAGCTAAGGTGGCGGCTGGTTCCGCTGTCCGGCCCGGCAGCCGCCTGAGCTACTTCTCTCTCCCTCTCTCCCCCCCCCCCCCCCCGGCCTCAGAGCAGTGTCATTTCATGCCCCCTTGCAAGGAGCGTCGCAAGTGGATGCCCCCGACCCCTCATTCATAACATTTGTGCCCTCCCCGCAACGTTACCCCGGGCCAGACTCCCCAAACGCTGCGAAAGGAGCTCTCTCCCCCCACTCCGACTCCCACACCCCCCCACACCCCGGCAAATACGGTATTAAAAAAAAAAAAATCACAAAATGTACTTACCGCATCATTGGGACACGAGAAACCATGGCTGAAAACCCCGCCAATAAACTTGCGCTGCGCATGCGCAGTAGACTGATGCGCATACGCAGTACTACAAAGGCAGGATTTCTGCTGCCTTCAGCCCCGATTAAATCTGACGGCTTCAGGCAGCGCTGACGGCACGGGGGCTGCACAGAGCTTCCCGTGTCACAACCGCTGCGAGTGAAAGGCACAGGGAATTATGTCTACCTAAGAGATCAGTCTCTTACATAGGCATAATCCTCCATGCCTTCACTATTTATATTTAATAATTCCCATTTCATAATTTTAGTCAGGGTAGGCAGTGCCTGCCTTGCCTACCCTGCCTACCCTGACGGCACGTGCCTGGCCTACAGGGAGGAGGTCCAGCACTTAGCAGCATGGTGCGCTGACAACAACCTGGCCCTTAACTCCAAGAAGACCAAGGAGCTCATTGTAGACTTCAGGAAGTCCAGGGGCGGCACGCACACCCCCATCCACATTAACGGTACGGAGGTGGAACGTGTTTCTAGCTTCAGGTTCCTGGGAGTCAACCTCTCCGACGACCTCTCTTGGACCCACAATACCTCAACTCTGATCAAGAAGGCTCACCAGCGTCTCTTCTTCCTGAGGAGACTGAAGAAGGTCCATCTGTCTCCTCAGATCCTGGTGAACTTCTACCGCTGCACCATCGAGAGCATCCTTACCAACTGCATCACAGTTTGGTATGGCAACTGCTCTGTCTCCGACCGGAAGGCATTGCAGAGGGTGGTGAAAATTGCCCAACGCATCACCGGTTCCTCGCTCCCCTCCATTGAGTCTGTCCAAAGCAAGCGTTGTCTGCGGAGGGCGCTCAGCATCGCCAAGGACCTCTCTCACCCCAACCATGGACTGTTTACCCTCCTACCATCCGGGAGGCGCTACAGGTCTCTCCGTTGCCGAACCAGCAGGTCCAGGAACAGCTTCTTTCTGGCGGCTGTCACGCTACTCAACAACGTACCTCGGTGACTGCCAATCACCCCCCCCCGGACACTTATTGTTATTTATTCAAATCATTTGCTGTGTCGCTCTTCCAGGGAGATGCTAAATGCATTTCGTTGTCTCTGTACTGTACACTGACAATGACAATTAAAATTGAATCTGAATCTGAATCTGAGCTGATAGAAACATAGAAACATAGAAAATAGGTGCAGGAGTAGGCCAGTCGGCCCTTCGAGCCTGCACCGCCATTCAATATGATCATGGCTGATCATCCAACTCAGTATCCCGTACCTGCCTTCTCTCCATACCCTCTGATCCCCTTAGCCACAAGGGCCACATCTAACTCCCTCTTAAATATAGCCAATGAACTGGCCTCAACTACCCTCTGTGGCAGAGAGTTCCAGAGACCCACCACTCTCTGTGTGAAAAAATTCCTTCTCATCTCGGCCTAAAGGATTTCCCCCTTATCCTTAAGCTGTGACCCCTTGTCCTGGACCTCCCCAACATCGGGAACAATCTTCCTGCATCTAGCCTGTCCAACCCCTTAAGAATCTTGTAAGTTTCTATAAGATCCCCTCTCAATCTCCTAAATTCTAGAGAGTATAAACTGAGTCTATGCAGTCTTTGTTCATAAGACAGTCCTGACATCCCAGGAATCAGTCTGGTGAACCCTCTCTGCACTCCCTCTATGGCAATAATGTCCTTCCTCAGATTTGGAGACCAGAACTGCACGCAATATCGTCCCCTATCAATAACCCATGCCTGCCTTCTCCCCTTAATCCCTTGATCCCACCAGCCCCTAGAGCTCTGTCTAACTGTGGTGGAGGAAGACTCCCTCCCGACCTCTGGTCCGATGTTCCAGAGGGGATTCTGGGGAGGGTGGCGATGGGGACCACTCGGGTGATATGGAGCAGGGGGAGATTCCTGTTGGGGAGGGAGTCCCGCATCAGGCACCCGGGGAAGCCCAGGAGCTATGGGGCCAGCCCCAATAGTGAGGGGAGGGGACACATTATCCTCCATGATAATGCTCAACACTGGTGCTCTGCAAGGGTGCGTTCTCAATAGACATTAGGTGCAGGAGTTGGCCATTCGGCCCTTCGAGCCAGCACTGCCATTCAATGTGATCACGGCTGATCATCCACAATCAGTACCCAGTTCCTGCCTTCTCCCCATATCCCCTGACTCTGCTATCTTTAAGAGCCTCTCTCTTGAATGTATCCAGAGAACCGGCCTCCACCGCCCTCTGAGGCAGAGAATTCCACAGACTCACAACTCTCTGTGTGAAAAAGTGTATCTAACTCGCCCCCTAATATCGTCCTTATTCACCCGCAAATGTGCAGCCAAATAGCAATCCAACTCAATCTACAAACTGTGTCGGAAGGAACTGCAGATGCTGGTTTATACAAAATGCTGGAGTGACTCAGCGGGACAGGCAGCATCTCTGGGGAGAAGGAACGGGTGACGTTTCGGTTCGAAACCCTTCCTCAGACCGAGAGTCAGGGGAGAGGGAGTCTAGAGCTATATAGAAGGGTGAGGTGTGAAAACAACAGATCAAAGCTGACGTTGATAAAGAAATGTAGAATGTCTGAAGAAGGGTCTCGACCCGAAACGTCGCCTATCTCCTTCGCTCCTCAGATGCTGCTGCACCCGCTGAGTTTCTCCAGCTTTTTGTGTAACCCTAGAATGGTTCATTGTTAGCTGAGGGGAAGGTGACAAGGATGTGTACAATCAGTAACATTAAATTAGGAGGAGAATAGAACTAGGCGTAGAACTAGGGCGGGGGAGGGGATGGAGAGAGAGGGAAAGCGAGGGTTACTTGAAGTTGGAGAAGTCAATGTTCGTACCGCTGGGGTGTAAGCTGCCCAAGCAAAATATGAGGTGCTGTTCCTCCAATTTGCGCTGGGCCTCACCCTGACAATGGAGGAGGCCCAGGACTAGGGTTGCCAACTGGCCCGTATTAGCTGGGACATCCCGTATATAGGGTTGTCCTGTACGGGACCGCCCTTGTCCCGTATTTGACCGCTACTACTCGGGTCGAGGGGACTGTCGGGTCGGAGCGCCGCGTCCAGCCCCGCCTCACCCGTCCCGACGTAGTGCAGCCCGTGGAGTGCAGCAGCAGCGCCTCCTCGCCCGTGGCCCCGTCGGTCGGCAGCCCGGCCAGCTGTCCGACCGCCGGACCTTCGCTTACCCCCGACACCACCACCGCCCCTCCTTCTCACGGCCGATCATCGGTTCACGAGTTGGCCGGGGCGCCGGACTTCGCCCGCGGCCCCCGGGCCAAAACCCCTCAGCTGGCCCGCCGGCTGGGCTTTGTGTGCAGTCCAGCACCCGGGGCCAACTCATCATTCACCCAGACACGGCCCAGTCGGTCAACGGATTGCCGTCGGGAATCTGTCCCGTATTTTGACCTTTTGTCCCTTAGTTGGGAGTGGGGAACGTTGGCGAGCCAGAAATGTTACTGTGGGAATCAGATTAGAAGTTTGCAGCCGACACCATCACCACTGTGGGTCGGATATTGAAGATGGGAGCACAGGAAGGAGATTAAGAGCCTCGTAACCTGGTGCTGAGCCAACGAGCTCTCCCTCAACGTCAGCAAGGCAATGGAGATAGTGATCGACTTCAGATAACAAAACGGATCACACACACTGGTGTACATCGATGGTGCAGAAGTGGAGAAGGTGAAAAGCTTCACGTTGTGAGGAGTAAATATAGCCCGCCACAAGTCCTGGACCACCCACATCAAAGCAATGGCAATGAAAGCACACCAACACCTCTCCTTCCAATAGACAATAGGTGCAGGAGTAGGCCATTCGACCCCTCGAGCCAGCACCGCCATTCACTGTGATCATGGCTGATCATTGGGACGAGTGTAGCTGGGACATGTTAGCCGGTGTGGGCAAGTTGGGCCGAAGGGCCAGTCAGTACCCCGTTTACCCCTAATCAGTACCCCATTCCTGCCTTCTCCCCATATCCCCTGACTCCGCTATCTTTAAGGGCCCTATCTAGCTCTCGCTTGAAAGCATCCAGAGAAACGGCCTCCACCGCCCTCTGAGGCAGAGAATTCCACAGACTCACCACTCTCTGGGTGAAAAAGTGTTTCCTCGTCTCCGTTCTAAACGGCTTACCTCTTATAAGGACAGGCAGCATCTCCAGGGAGAAGGAATGGGTGACGTTTCGGGTCGAGACCCACCTTCAGACTCTTTTTCTGTCTCTACTATTCTTAAACTGTGGCCCCTGGTTCTGGACTCCCCCAACATCAGGAACATGTTTCCTGCCTCTAGCGTGTCCAAACCCTTAATAATCTTATATGTTTCAATAAGAATCCCACTCATCCTTCTAAATTCCAGAGTATGCAAGCCCGGCTGCTCCATTCTATCAACATATGACAGTCCCGCCATCCCGGGAATTAACCTCGTGAACCTACGCTGCACTCCCTCAATAGCAAGATTGTCCTTCCTCAGAATTGTAGACAGAACTCCATATAATACCATGTGTGGTCTCACTAGGGCCCTGTACAACTGCAGAAGGGCCTCACAAACTTCTACAGATGTGTCGGGATGCATCCCAGCTTGGTTTGGGAACAGCTCTATCCCAAGACCCGCAAGAAATTGCAGCGAATTGTGGACGCACCCCAGACCGTCGCACAAACCAACCTCCCTTCCATTGACTCCATCTACACCTCACGCTGCCTCGGCAAGGCCAGCAGCATCATCAAGGACCAGTCGCACCCGGGCCACTCCCTCTCCTCCCCTCTCCCATCGGGCAAGAGGTACAGAAGTGTGAAAACAAACGCACACCTCCAGATTCAGAGCAGTTTCTTCCCAGCTGTTATCATCTGGGAACCATCCTACCACCAACTAGAGAGCAGTCCTGACCTCCCACCTACCTCATTGGAGTCCTTTCAACTATTGTAATCAGACTGTATCAGACTTCATTGTTATATCTTGCACTGAATGCTGTATCCTTTATCCTTCATCCTTATACTACATCATCTTGAAGCCGCGGTCTCCGGTCGGGGAGCACCGATTCGGGGCTTACCTTCCAGACAAGAGGGCCTGTACATCTGACTGCCTAGTCTTTTCAATCTTTCCTCATATGACAGTCCCGCCATCCCAGGGATCAATCTCGTGAACCTACGCTGCACTGCCTCAATCACAAGGATTTCCTTCCTCAAATTAGGAGACCAAAACTGTACACAATACTCCAGATGGTGGAGTATGGTGTACAATTTTGGTCGCCCAATTACAGAGTACAGAGGCGATTTACTAGAATGTTGCCTGGGTTTCAACAGCTAAGTTACAGGGATAGGTTGAATAAGTTAGGTCTTTATTCTCTGGAGCGCAGAAGGTTAAGGGCGGACTTGATAGAGGTCTTTAAAATGATGAGAGGGATAGACAGAGTTGATGTGGACAAGCTTTTCCCTTTGAGAATAGGGAAGATTCAAACAAGAGGACATGACTTTAGAATTAAGGGACAGAAGTTTAGGGGTAACATGAGGGGGAACTTCTTTACTCAGAGAGTGGTAGCGGTGTGGAATGAGCTTCCAGTGGAAGTGGTGGCGGCAGGTTCGTTGGTATCATTTAAAAATAAATTGGATAGGCATATGGATGAGAAGGGTATGGAGGATTATGGTATGAGTGCAGGCAGGTGGGACTAAGGGAAAAAAGTTGTTCGGCACAGACTGGAAGGGCCGAGATGGCCTGTTTCAGTGCTGTAATTGTTATATGGTTATAGATGTGGTCTCACCAGAGCCCTATATAACTGCAGAAGATCCTCTTTACTCCTGTACTGAAATCCTCTTGTTAGGAAGGCCAACATTCCATTAGCTTTCTTCACTGCCTGCTGTACCTGCACGCCAACTTTCAGTGACTGGTGTACAAGGACACCCAGGTCTCGCTGTACCTCCCCCTTACCTAACCTAACCCCATTGAGATAATAATCTGCCCCCTTGTTTTTGCCGCCAAAGTGGATAACCTCACATTTATCTATATTATACTGCATCTGCCACGCATCTGCCCACTCACTCAACCTGTCCAGGTCCCCCTGCAACCTCCTGACATCCTCTTCACAGTTCACACTGCCACCCATGTTTGTGTTAAATTTTTTATTGGGTATTGTGTGTTCTTTTTTATTGTACCGCTGCTGGCAAATTCATTTCACTGCACTTCATTGTGTATGCGACGAATAAATCTGACTACTGACTATTGAACTGTGGACGGCTTGATTGCATTCATGTGCGGCCTTGTATATACTGGATTACATGCAAACAAAAGATTTTCATTGTAGTCGTTGTACACGTGACAATAATAAACAAAACCAAGTTCTATATAGAAACATAGAAAATAGGTGCAGGAGTAGGCCATTCGGCCCTTCGAGCCTGCACCGCCATTCATTGTGATCATGGCCGATCATCCAACTCAGTATCCCGTACCTGCCTTCTCTCCATGCCCCCTGATCCCTTTAGCCACAAGGGCCACATCTAACTCCCTCTTAAATATAGCCAATGAACTGGCCTCAACTACCTCCTGTGGCAGAGAGTTCCACAGACTCACCACTCTCTGTGTGAAAAATGATCTTCTCATCTCGGTCCTAAAATACTTCCCCCCTTATCCTTAAACTGTGAACTTAAACTTAAATTAGAATTAAGTTAAACTTAAAAGGTTCTATTGTATCTATGGTCACCCGACTGATTGTCAAGCTGGAAAGCATGCAAAGAAGATCTAGGAGGGGGTTGCCAGGGTTCACGGGCCTGAGCTGTAGGGAGAGGATGGGCAGCCGTGGACTTTGTTCCTCGTAGCGAAGTATCATCATCATCGACGGTCATTCTAAACGAGTACGACTGTCCTCTCATGGAGAGGACGCCCGTGCGTGACTCTGTTTAACGTGGGGAGACTGGTGCACAGACAGCCACCCCCACGGTCCTTGACAGATCTGGGTCAGGATCCAGTGGCATGGAGTCCAAGACGACCGGAGACCCTTTTCTGCCGCAGCCTTCATCCGCCTTCCCAGCCGTTGTGACGCTCCGCTAAGGTCAGCCGTCGTCCTCCGCCTGTTCCACCGTGGAGGTCGTATAGAGATGTGACAGCTCATGAGGAGAATAGATAGGGTGACTGCAGAGTCTTTTACCCAGAGTAGGGGAATCAAGAACCAGTGGACAGAGGTTTGTGAGAGGGGACAGGTTTAATAAGAACCTGAGGGGCAACCTTTAAACACAGAAGGTGGCGGGTATATGGAACGAGCCGCCAGAGGAGGTAGTTGAAGCGGGTACTGTAACATTTAAAAAACATTTGGACAGGTGGTTGAATTGGAAAGGTTTGGAGGGATATGGGCCCAACGTGGGAAGTTGGGACTAGTGTAGATGGGCATGTTGGATGGCATAGGTCTGTTGGAAGGGCCTGTTTTTATGCTGTATGACTCTATGACAGTCACGGTGGCGCAGCGGTAGAGTGTCTGCCTTACAGCAAAATGCAGCGCCAGAGACCTGGGTTCGATCCCGACTACGGGTGCTGTCTGTACGGAGTTTGTACAATCTCCCTGTGAACCGTGTGGGTTTTCTCCGAGAACTTCGGTTTTCCTCCTGCACGCCAAAGACGTTCGAGTTTGTAGGTTAATTGGCTTTAAATTTTTTTAAATGTTTTAATGTAAAATTGTCCAAGTTGGTGATATGCAGAGTACTCCCCTGCCGACTACAAAATTCAGAAGGTATGACTGCATCCCCTCGTGCTTTTATGCACACGAGTTTCATTTTTGATATTATCTTAAAGGTTTTATGCTTGGAAACTATGACCGATTCAGGGTGAAACCCCTTTGTGGGTAGCGTGCTACATTTGTTGTTGGCCGTGGCAGTGTGCAAAAAAATACCATCGATTGATTTCCAGGCTAAAATTGCAGAATTGTACTTTTGTTTGACTGCACCTTTCTCTGGATTTCCTCAACAGACGAGACAGCACAACTGTACCTGTCGGTTAAGAAAACTTGCGTTGAGGCAGTTCCAGTGCAGTCAGTCCAGCCAAAAATACGGACAATCTAAGAATAAAAGGGAGGCCGTTTAGAACTGAGATGAGAAAAAAAACCTTTTTCACCC
Source organism: Raja brachyura (assembly GCA_963514005.1). Next base: position 145,490 of record CAUPSL010000137.1, read on the forward strand.
AGAGAGTTGCGAATTTGTGGAAATAGACAACAGACAATAGGTGCAGGAGTAGGCCATTCGGCCCCTTCGAGCCAGCACCGCCATTCAATGTGATCATGGCTGATCAACCACAATCAGTACCCCGTTCCTGCCTTCTCTGCCACAGAAGGCAGTGGAGGTCAATTCACTGGATGAATTTAAAAGAGAGTTAAGGGCCTGTCCCACCAGCATCCGACTCCATGCGATGAGCGCGATCAAACTAGAAGCGGGGGCCGCGCGGAGGTTGGGTGATCCCCCGTACAGGGCCTGTTCCACCAGCATGCGCCTGCATGCGGCAAGCACGACCAATCCGGCAGCGAGGGCCGCGCGGAGGTCGGGTGAGTGGCGCGCGCGGCGCAAAGTGAGGCAAACTTGGAGCGAAGTCTTAACGGTAAGTTCGCCAGGACAGAGAGGGGCACACAGAGAGGGGCACAGAGGCACACACACAGAGGGCCACGGAGCCACACACATAGAGGGTCATGGAGGCACCTACAGAGAGGGTCACGGAGGCACGACGTCGAGGCGGTGTGTAATGCGTCGAGGCGACTGCGAGCCGACAAGCCGTCGCCGCGCGGAATTTTTGAACATAGTCAGTTTTTCGGAGCCCCGCGCGATTTCGGGACGAACTCCGCACAATTCCGCACGGCTCCGGCGATCGAAGTGGGACCGGCCCCGCGACGCCGGACGGCTCAAGCGACCACGTTAGGTCGCGCTCATCGCATAGAGTTGCATGCTGGTGGGACAGGCCCTTAAGATAGTGCTCCAGGGGCTAGTGGAATCAAGGGATATGGGGGGGAAGGCAGGAACGGGGCACTGATTGTGGATGATCAGCCATGATCACAGTGAATGGCGGCGCTGGCTCGAAGGGCCGAATGGCCTACTCCTGCAACTATTTTCTATGTTTCTAAGCATGGTGGAGCAACCTCAAGAAATATGGGTGGCACAGTGGCGCAGCGGTAGAGTCGCTGCCTCACAGGTTAATCGGTTTGCTATACATTTTTTCTTCGATTGTCACTGGTGTAGGATGGTGTTAATGTGCAGTGGGCTGAAGGGCCTGTTTCTGTTGTAAATAATTGATTTTGTTCTAGTATATCTAATATTATTAATTTTGAATCGGGGTCCAATTGGGTATTTATAACTTCCGAAATTATCTTAAAAATCTCCGTCCAAAAATCATTAATTTTTATACAACTTACAAATGTGTGCGTTGAGTTAGCCTCTGAGAAGGGCCCGTTTCTACACTGTATCTTTAAACTAAACTAAACGTAAAGCATTTGTCCCTGTTGTTCTTCCCCTTTTCACCCACGCGTTTTTTTTAAGTCAAGGAGTGATACAGCATAGAAACAGGCCCTTCGGCCCAACTAGCCCACACCAGCCAACATGTCCCAGCGACACTAGTCCCACCTGCCTGCGTTTGGCCCATATCCCTACAAACCTGACCTATCCATGTACCTGTCTAAATGTTTCTTAAATGTTGTGATAGTCCCTGCCTCAACTACCTCCGCTGTTGGCTCGTTCCATACACCCACCACCCTCTGTGTTTGAAAAGGTACCTATTAAATCTATCTCCCCTCCCGCCCGCATTGTAAATCTATGTTTCCTGGTTCTTGAATCCCCTACTCTGGGCAAGGGACTCTGTGCATCTACCCGATCTATTCCTCTCATGATTTTGTACACCTCTATAAGATCTCCCCTCATCCTCCTGCGCTCTAAGAAAAGTCCTAGTTTTGTTGTCCTCTCCTGCTCAACCTTCCTCGAGAGCTCTGTCCCTCGAGACCCAGCAATAGGGACAGCAACGTTGGCCTAGCGGTAGAGCTACTGCCTGCTATCCTATTCTTCCCAGAACCCCCGACACCCGTACTAATCAAGAACCTATCTCTGCCTTAAAAATATCCATTGATGGCCTCCACAGCCTTCTGTGGCAATGAATTCCACAGATTCACCACCATCTGGGGGCACGGTGGCTACTAGCACCGGACACCCGGGTTCCATCCCGACTACGGGCGCTGTCTGTACGGAGTTTGCGCGTTCTCCCCGTGACCTGCGTGGGTTTTCTCCGAGATCTACGGTTTCCTCCCACACTCCAAAGACGTGCAGTATTTTCTGAGTCACTGTATGTCATGTTGTTATTTGAGGGCGGAGCATCAAGGCAAATTCCTTGTATGTGAACACTTGGCCAATAAACTTACTTACTTTGTAGGTTAATTGGCTGGGTATAAAATGTAAACATTGTCCCCGGTGTGTGTCGGGTAGTGTTAATGCACAACAGACGATAGCTGCAGGAGTAGGCCATTCGGCCCTTCGGACCAGCACCGCCATTCAATGTGATCATGGCTGATCATCCCCAATCAGTACTCCGTTCCTGCCTTCTCCCCATATCCCCTGACTCCGCTATCTTCAAGAGCCCTATCTACCTTCCTCTTGAAAGTATCCAGAGAACCGGCCTCCACCGCCCACTGAGGCAGAGAATTCCACAGACTCACAACCCTCTGTGTGAAAAAGTGTTTCCTCGTCTCCGTTCTAAATGGCTTACCCCTTATTCTTAAACTGTGGCCCCTGGTTCTGGACTCCCCCAACATCGGGAACATGTTTCCTGCCTCTAGTGTGTCAAAACCATTAATAATCTTATATGTTTCAATAAGTTCACCTCTCATCCTTCTAAACTCCTGAATATACAAGCCCAGCCGCTCCATTCTCTCAGCAGGTGACAGTCCCACCAAACCGTGAATTAACCTGGTGAACCTAAGCTGTGGTCCCCTCATAGCAAGAATGTCCTTGGTGTGCGGGGAGCGCTGGTCGGTGCGGGTGCGATGGGCCGAAGGGCCTGTTTCAGCACTATCTCTAACCTAAAACTAAACTAAAAACTCTGACGAAAGAAATTCACCACCCTGTGACTAAAGCACAGTAATCGAGTCCCACGAGGCAATCAGTTGGTTAAATCCAATGTAAGTACATTCAAGGATCTTATAGAAACTTACAACATTCTTAAGGGGTTGGACAGGCTAGATGCAGGAAGATTGGTCCCGATGTTGGGGAGGTCCAGGACAAGGGTCACAGCTTAAGGATAAGGGTGAAATCCTTTAGGACCGAGATGAGAAGGACTTTTTTGACACGGAGAGTGGTGGGTCTCTGGAACTCTCTGCCACAGAGGGTAGTTGAGGCCAGTTCGTTGGCTATATTTAAGAGGGCGTTAGATGTGGCCCTTGTGGCTAAAGGGATCAGAGGGTATGGAGAGAAGGCAGGTACGGGATACTGAGTTGGATTATCAGCCATGATCATATTGAATGACGGTGCAGGCTCGAAGGGCCGAATGGCCTACTCCTGCACATAATTTCTATGTTTCTATGCAAGTCTGAAGTAGGGTCTCGGCCCGAAACATTGCCTAAATACTTCGCTCCACAGGTGCTGCCTCACCCACTGAGTTTCACCAGCATTTTCGTCTATCTAAGTACACAAACGCTACCTTTGGCTGAACAGGTACAAGCAGAACAAGGGCGGTGCACACACTTGGATCGCAGAATGCACACTGAAGCCCAAGAAACCCGTTGGATTGTGGGCGAGCTTGGCTTTCCAACGACACTGCAGTTTGCTCTCATTTACACCCGTGCGTTTTTGCAGAGCGGGCCTGTGGCATGTGAAACATGACTCATTTTCCATCCTTGGTGTTTACCCATCAAAGTGTCTGAGTAAGCACATGAATTCCATAACCCACCCCATCTCTGCACCCACAAGACCAACATTCGGTGAGAGGTCATCCAAACTGAACATTGACTATTTTTCGAAGCTCGACACAAAATGCCGGAGTAACTCAGCGGGACAGGCAGCATCTCTGGAGAGAAGGAATGGGTGACGTTTCGGGTCGAGACCCTACTGCAGACTTGAGTTAATTCCTACACATTAACTCTTTTTTCTGTCTCCACCGATGTTATCAATAGACAATAGGTGCAGGACGTTTGTTCCTTCTCCCCGTGACCTGCGTGGGTTTTCTCCGAGATCATCGGTTTCGTCCCACACTCCAAAGACGTACAGGTTTATAGGTTAATTGGCTTGGTATAAATGTAAATTGACAATAGACAATAGGTGCAGGAGTCGGCCATTCGGCTCTTCGAGCCAGCACCGCCATTCAATGTGATCATGGTTGATCACCCACAATCAGTGCCCCGTTCCTGCCTTCTCCCCATATCCCCTGACTCCGCTATCTTTAAGAGCCCTATATAGTTCTCTCTTGAAAGTATCCAGAGAACCGGCCTCCACCGGCCTCTGAGGCAGAGAATTCCACAGACTCACAACTCTCGGTGAAAAAGTGTTTCATCGTCTCCTTTCTAAATGGCTTACCCCTTATAAGGACAGGCAGCATCTCCGGAGATAAGGAATGGGTGACGTTTCGGGTCGAGACCCTACTTCAGACTCTTTTTCTGTCTCTACTGATGTTATCTGATTTTGTTGAATATTTTGAACTTTTTCTGCCTGAATCTGCTGATGCAGAGATGGCTGGGAGATTAAAGCTGATAAATACTGTATCACCTTCAATCTTTCCTGTTTAGTTCAGTTTAGGTTAATGTAGAGATGTGCGGGGATCGCTGGTCGGTGTGGACTCGGTGGGCCCTCTCTGTGTGTGGCTCCGTGGCCCTCTCTATGTGTGCCTCTGTGCCCCTCTCTGTGTGCCCCTCTCTGTCCTGGCGAACTTACCTTTAAGACTTCGCTCCAAGTTTGCCTCACTTTGCGCCGCGTTGCGTCACTCACCCGACCTCCGCGCGGCCCTCGCTGCCGGTTTGGTCGCGCTTGCCGCATGCAGACGCTTGCTGGTGGGAACGACCCTGTACAGGGATCACCCGACCTCCGCGCGGCCCCCGCTTCTAGTTTGATCGTGCTCACCGCATGGAGTCGGAAGCTGGTAGCACAGGCCCTTGAGAATTTCATTGTTCTATCATATGACATTGATCCATTCAATGTGATCATTGCATACAGTTCTGGTCTCCAAATCTGAGGAAGGACATTATTGCCATAGAGGGAGTGCAGCGAAGGTTCACCAGACTGATTCCTGGGATGTCAGGACTGTCTTATGAACAAAGACTGCATAGAATCGGTTTATACTCTCTAGAATTTACGAGATTGAGAGGGGATCTTAAAGAAACTTACAAGATTCTTAAGGGGTTGGACAGGCTAGATGCAGGAAGATTGTTCCCGATGTTGGGGAGGTCCAGGACAAGGGGTCACAGCTTAAGGATAAGGGGGAAATCCTTTAGGACCGAGATGAGAAGGAATGTTTTCACACAGAGAGTGGTGGGTCTCTGGAACTCTCTGCCACAGAGGGTAGTTGAGGCCAGTTCATTGGATATATTTAAGAGGGAGTTAGATGTGCCCCTTGTGGCTAAGGGGATTAGAGGGTATGGAGAGAAGGCAGGTACGGGATACTGAGTTGGATGATCAGCCATGATCATATTGAATGGCGGTGCAGGCTCGAAGGGCCGAATGGCCTATTCCTGCACCTAATTTCTATGTTTCTATGTTTCTATGACAATGAAACACTGGGTGAATCAATCCAACCTAGCAGAAGCAGAAACCTGAGATAGACATTAGACAATAAACAATAGACGATAGACAGTAGGTGCAGCCTGCACCGTGCAGGAGTAGGGCATTCGGCCCTTCGAGCCAGCACCGCCATTCAATGTGATCATGGCTGATCATCCACAATCAGTACCCAGTTCCTGCCTTCTCCCCATATCCCCTGACTCCGCAATCTTTAAGAGCCCTATCTAGCTCTCTCTTGAAAGCATCCAGAGATTCAGATTCAGATTCAGATTCAGAAAACTTTATTGTCTGTCGTAACAGAAAATCTTCTTTGACGTGGCTCAACATACAACAAGACAATATACAACAGTCATCATACAACACAGCCTTCTGCGGGCACACTCAGTGTGTATAGGTCTTAAAAACAAGTATAAAGATTAGATACTGTAAAAATAGACCGGCCTCCACCGCCCTCTGAGGCAGAGAATTTCACAGACTCACAACTCTCTGTGTGAAAAAGTGTTTCCTCGTCTCCGTTCTAAATGGCTTACCCCTTATTCTTAAACTGTGGCCCCTGGTTCTGGACTCCCCCCAACGTCAGGAACATGTTTCCTGCCTCTAGCGTGTCCAAACCCTTAATAATCTTATATGTTACTCCTGTCTCTGCAGTGAGTCGATGTGTTTGTGGGTGATTCTCTTGTGTTATTAAGCCTTTCTTGGCTTTGGGTGTTGCAACTATTGAGATAAGATTGGATGAATCACCTGCACCGGAGTTATTCCAGCATTTTGTTTCAATATTGGGTGAACTGATGCACTTAGGGACGACTCTCTTGTGTTTTTAAGCCTTTCTTGGGTGTTGCCACTATTGAGACATAGTTTAGTCAGAGGGTAGTGAATCTGCGGAACTCATTGCCGCAGAGAGCTGTGGAGGCCAAATCAGTAGATATTTTGAAGGCACAGATAGACAAATTCTTGATTAGAACGGGTGTCAAGGATTATGGGGAGAAGGCAAGTAAATTGGATTCGGAGGCAGAGATCAGCTACGATTGAATGGTAGAGTAGACTCGATGGGCCGAATGGCCTAATTTGTCACATTGGGTGAATCATACCACAACCTGAGTTACTCCAGCACTGGAGTCAAGGAAATAGTGCTCATGCCCTGTTTCCACCAATCTTTCCACGCACAAGAAGCACAATTGCATGCAGTTGCCGAGAAGTGCGTTCATCTCTGGCTGACCTATTTCTAATCTTGTGACGTGGTTCTTGGTCTTAAATTCTTGGAATTTAAACTGGAAGTGGCGGAGAGTGGACTTGAGCATGAAAGGATTCTTGTCGACTCGATAAGAAGACTCCAGCACATTGTGTCTACACCGGCCGGCGAGTCCAGTCGATGTGTCTGGGGATGACTGTGTGTTGTGTGTTTTCAAGCCTCCCTTGGCTTTGTGGTGTTGCCACCATTGGCACAAGATTGAGTGGATCGATGCGCTCGGCGCTCGGTGATCGATGCGCTCGGTGATCGGTGATGCGCGGGGGCCGCCGGGAGTTGTAGTCCGCGCGGGAAGATGGCGGAGCGGGCGGCGCGGGGGCCGCCGGGAGTTGTAGTCCGGGCGGGAAGATGGCGGCGCGGGCGGCGCGGGGGCCGCCGGGAGTTGTAGTCCGCGCGGGGGCCGCCGGGAAGATGGCGGAGCGGGCGGCGCGGCTGCAGGAGGAGGCGCTGCACAGGAGGGAGCGTCTGCGGGCGCTGAGGGAGCGCCGGCTACAGGTGAGGGGGCGAGGGAGGGAGGGAGCGCCTCTGGGGGTGAGGGAGGGAGGGAGCGCCTCTGGGGGTGATGAGGGAGCGTCTCTGGTGATGAGGGAGGGAGCGCCTCTGGGGGTGATGAGGGAGTGAGGGAGCGCCTCTGGGGGTGAGGGAGCGCCTCTGGGGGTGAGGGAGGGAGCGCCTCTGGGGGTGAGGGAGGGAGCGCCTCTGGGGGTGAGGGAGCGCCTCTGGGGGTGATGAGGGAGTGTCTCTGGTGATGAGGGAGCGCCTCTGGGGGTGATGAGGGAGCGCCTCTGGTGATGAGGGAGCGCCTCTGGGGGTGATGAGGGAGCGCCTCTGGGGGTGATGAGGGAGCGTCTCTGGGGGTGATGAGGGAGCGTCTCTGGGGGTGATGAGGGAGCGCCTCTGGGGGTGAGGGAGCGCCTCTGGGGGTGATGAGGGAGCGCCTCTGGGGGTGATGAGGGAGCGTCTCTGGGGGTGAGGGAGGGAGCGCCTCTGGGGGTGATGAGGGAGCGCCTCTGGGGGTGATGAGGGAGCGTCTCTGGGGGTGATGAGGGAGCGCCTCTGGGGGTGATGAGGGAGCGTCTCTGGGGGTGATGAGGGAGCGCCTCTGGGGGTGATGAGGGAGCGTCTCTGGGGGTGATGAGGGAGGGAGCGCCTCTGGGGGTGATGAGGGAGCGCCTCTGGGGGTGAGGGAGCGCCTCTGGGGGTGATGGAGGGAGGGAGCGCCTCTGGGGGTGATGAGGGAGCGCCTCTGGGGGTGATGAGGGAGGGAGCGCCTCTGGGGGTGATGAGGGAGCGCCTCTGGGGGTGATGAGGGAGGGAGCGCCTCTGGGGGGGTGAGGGAGGGAGCGCCTCTGGGGGGGTGAGGGAGCGCCTCTGGGGGTGATGAGGGAGCGCCTCTGGGGGTGATGAGGGAGGGAGCGCCTCTGGGGGTGATGAGGGAGGGAGAGCCTCTGGGGGTGATGAGGGAGCGCCTCTGGGGGTGATGAGGGAGGGAGCGCCTCTGGGGGTGATGAGGGAGGGAGCGCCTCTGGGGGTGATGGAGGGAGGGAGCGCCTCTGGGGGTGATGAGGGAGGGAGCGCCTCTGGGGGTGATGAGGGAGCGCCTCTGGGGGTGATGAGGGAGGGAGCGCCTCTGGGGGTGATGGAGGGAGGGAGCGCCTCTGGGGGTGATGAGGGAGCGCCTCTGGGGGTGATGAGGGAGGGAGCGCCTCTGGGGGTGATGAGGGAGCGCCTCTGGGGGTGATGAGGGAGGGAGCGCCTCTGGGGGGGTGAGGGAGGGAGCGCCTCTGGGGGGGTGAGGGAGCGCCTCTGGGGGTGATGAGGGAGCGCCTCTGGGGGTGATGAGGGAGGGAGCGCCTCTGGGGGTGATGAGGGAGGGAGAGCCTCTGGGGGTGATGAGGGAGCGCCTCTGGGGGTGATGAGGGAGGGAGCGCCTCTGGGGGTGATGAGGGAGGGAGCGCCTCTGGGGGTGATGGAGGGAGGGAGCGCCTCTGGGGGTGATGAGGGAGGGAGCGCCTCTGGGGGTGATGAGGGAGCGCCTCTGGGGGTGATGAGGGAGGGAGCGCCTCTGGGGGTGATGGAGGGAGGGAGCGCCTCTGGGGGTGATGAGGGAGGGAGCGCCTCTGGGGGTGATGAGGGAGGGAGCGCCTCTGGGGGTGATGGAGGGAGGGAGCGCCTCTGGGGGTGATGAGGGAGCGCCTCTGGGGGTGAGGGAGCGCCTCTGGGGGTGATGAGGGAGCGCCTCTGGGGGGGTGAGGGAGCGCCTCTGGGGGGGTGAGGGAGGGAGCGCCTCTGGGGGGGTGAGGGAGCGCCTCTGGGGGTGATGAGGGAGCGCCTCTGGGGGTGAGGGAGCGCCTCTGGGGGTGATGAGGGAGCGCCTCTGGGGGTGATGAGGGAGGGAGCGCCTCTGGGGGTGATGGAGGGAGGGAGCGCCTCTGGGGGTGATGAGGGAGCGCCTCTGGGGGTGAGGGAGCGCCTCTGGGGGTGATGAGGGAGCGCCTCTGGGGGGGTGAGGGAGCGTCTCTGGGGGGGTGAGGGAGGGAGCGCCTCTGGGGGGGTGAGGGAGCGCCTCTGTGGGTGAGGGAGGGAGCGCCTCTGGGGGGGTGAGGGAGCGCCTCTGGGGGGGTGAGGGAGCGCCTCTGGGGGTGATGAGGGAGAGCCTCTGGGGGTGAGGGAGGGAGCGCCTCTGGGGGTGATGAGGGAGCGCCTCTGGGGGTGAGGGAGGGAGCGCCTCTGGGGGTGATGAGGGAGCGCCTCTGGGGGTGATGAGGGAGCGCCTCTGGGGGGGTGAGGGAGCGTCTCTGGGGGTGAGGGAGGGAGCGTCTCTGGGGGTGAGGGAGGGAGCGTCTCTGGGGGTGAGGGAGGGAGCGCCTCTGTGGGTGAGGCAGTGCCTCTGGGGGTGATGAGGGAGCGTCTCTGGGGGTGAGGGAGGGAGCGTCTCTGGGGGTGAGGGAGGGAGCGTCTCTGGGGGTGAGGGAGGGAGCGCCTCTGGGGTGATGAGGGAGCGTCTCTGGGGTGATGAGGGAGCGCCTCTGGGGGGGTGAGGGAGAGCCTCTGTGGGTGAGGCAGTGCCTCTGGGGGTGATGAGGGAGAGCCTCTGTGGGTGAGGCAGCGCCTCTGGGGGTGATGAGGGAGAGCCTCTGTGGGTGAGGCAGCGCCTCTGGGGGGGTGAGGGAGCGCCTCTGGGGGTGAGGGAGTGTCTGGGGGTGATGAGGGAGCGCCTCTGGGGGTGAGGGAGCGCCTCTGGGGGTGAGGGAGCGCCTCTGGGGGTGAGGGAGCGCCTCTGGGCACTGAGGGAGCGCCGGTTCCAGGTGAGGGAGCGCCTCTGGGCGACGGGGGGAAGTTGAGGGAATGATGGAGAGTGAGGGAAGGATTGAGAAACATTAACAATAGGTGCAGGAGTAGGCCATTCAGCCCTTCGAGCCAGCACCGCCATTCAATGTGATCATGGCTGATCATCCCCAATCAATACCCCGTTCTTGCCTTCTCCCCATATCCCCTGACTCTGTTGCAGAAGGGAGTGAGGGGAGACTGACTGGTGAATGGGGTCCTCCAGATCCCTCTGTGCATCAATGCTGTTGTCATGCCATTCATTGTAAATGTTCCCCTTTCACCTCACACTTGCTCAGATTAAACTCCATCTGCCAATTACAAAGTTGATTCCCGGGATGGCGGGACTGTCATATGCTGAGCGGCTGGGCTTGTACACTCTGGAGTTTAGAAGGATAAGAGGGGATCTTATTGAAAAATATAAGATCATTAAGGATTTGGACATGCTAGAGGACGTTAACATGTTCCCGATGTTGGGGGAGTTCAGAACCAGGGGTCGCACAGTTTGAGAATAAGGGGTAAGCCATTTAGAATGGAGACGAAGAAACACTTTTTCACACAGAGAGTTGTGAGTCTGTGGAATTCTCTGCCTCAGAGGGCGTTGGGGGCCGGTTCTCTGGATGCTTTCAAGAGAGAGCTGGATAGGGCTCTTAAAGATAGCAGTCAGGGGATATGAGGAGAAGGCAGAAACGGGGTACTGATTGGGGATGATCAGCCACGACCACATTGAATGGCGGTGCTGGATCGAATGGACGAATGGCCTACTCCTGCACCTATTGTCTATTTTCCGCCCACTTCTCTGTGTAGTTAGACAGCCTTATTTACAGTCTGTAACCCCCGACACTGTTGGTGTCATCTGCACACTTACTAACCAACCCCGTCTATATTTACGTCAAGTGTAGGAGGAATGAATGAATCTTCTTCTTGCGTGTGGCGTGCACAGCCTAAAGTTGTAGGTCAAGGGTAGACATCCATGCCAGGACATCATCAGTTACTGGGTGGATGGCTTTAATGCCACCGGGGAAAAGCCTCAGTGAGCAGTCATTCACGATGTGTGGGATGGTCTGGTCTGGATGTCCGCAGTCGCAAGCAGGGCTGTCTGTCATCCCCCACTTATGCAGGTGATGGGCTGTTTTTGCAAGGAGGGTGCGGAGTCTGTTCAGGGTCAGCCATTGCTCGCGATGGAGGGCAAAACCCGGTGGTTTCACTGTGGGGTCTGTGATGACCTCTCCATTGTCGGTGTTGGCATCTTTGACGTCAGTCTTGGAGTCAAAGTCTTCCAGGGTCAAATTAATACGTCAAATTAATACGTTTATTGGCCAAGTATGTACACACACAAGGAATTTGCCTTCGTGCTCTGCTCGCAAGTAACAACACACATACAGTAAACCATTAAGATTAAAACATTAAGAATAAAACGTTATAGTTTAAACATGTGAATGAAATAAAATACCAGAGCAAACGGAGGCTACAGACTTTTGGTTATTGAGTAGATGTTGCAGATGCTGGTTTAAACTGAAGATAGACACAAAATACTGGAGTACCTCAGCGGGCCTGGCAGCATCTCTGGAGAGAAAAGGAATGGGTGACGTTTCGGGTCAAGATCCTTCCTCAGACTCGGTCTCAGTCTGAAGAAGGGTCTCGACCCGAAACGTCACCCATTCCTTGTCTACAGAGATGCTGCCTGTCCCGCTGAGTTACTCCAGCATTTTGTGTCCATCTTATATTTACATCAGTCATTTGTCTCTGTCACAAACAGCACAGATCCCTGCGGAACTCCACTGGTTGCAGGCCTCCAGCATGAATTTTGTTGCTTTACCACAACTCTCTGTCTTCTAGTCGTAAGGAAGTTCTGAATCCCTACGACCAAGTCACTGTTAATCCTGTGCATCTTAATCTTCTGGATCAGTCTGCATTGGGGGACTTTATTAAATGCCTTATTAAAGCACAATATCCAACACCCTACCTTCATCAATTAACCTTTGTCACCTCCTGAAAAATCTCGATCAAGTTACACAAGACCTCCCCCCTCGACTCCATCCAAGGACCCAAACAGTCTTTCCAGGTGCGGCAGAAGTTCACTTGCACCTCCTCCAACCTCATCTACTGCATCCGCTGTTCTAGGTGTTAACTTCTCTACATCGGTGAGACCAAGCGCAGGCTCAGTGATCATTTCACTGAACACCTCCGCGCAGTCCGCTTTAACCAATCTGATCTCCCGGTGGCCCAGCACTTCAACTTCCCCTCCCATTCCCTATTTGTCCTTTCTGTCATGGGCCTCCTCTATTGTAGGAGTGAGGCCCAGCGCAAATTGGAGGAGCAGCACCTCATATTTTGCTTGGGTAGTTTACACCCCAGCGGTATGAACATTGACTTCTCTAACCCCTGCTTTCTCACTGCTTTCTCATCCGCCCCTTCTCCCACTAGTCCCACTGCCTGCGCCTATATTCTCTCTTTGTCCCACCCCCTCCCCTGACATCAGTCGGAAGAAGGGTCTTGACCCGAAAAACATCGGCTATTCCTTCTCTCCATTGATGCTGCCTCACCCGCTGAGTTACTACCCGCTTGTGTCTACCTTAGACAAGAACAAATCCTGATGATTGTCCTTAATTATCCAATTCTCTTCCAAATGGGAGTAAATCCTATCCCAAAGAATCCTCTCCAATCGCTTCCCTGCTACAGATGCGAAGCTCGCAATAGACAATAGGTGCAGGAGTAGGCCGTTCGGCCCTTCCAGCCAGCACCGCAATTCAATGTGATCATGGCTGATCATCCCCAATCAGTACCCCGATTCTGCCTTCTCCCCATATCCCCTGACTCCGCTATCTTCAAGAGCCCTATCTAGCTCTCTCTTGAAAGTATCCAGAGAACTGGCCTCCACCGCCCTCTGAGCAGAGAATTCCACAGACTCACCACTCTCTGTGAGAAAAAGTGTTTCCTCGTCTCCGTTCTAAACGGCTTACTCCTTATTATTAAACTGTGGCCCCTGGTTCTGCGCTCCCCCAACATCGGGAACATGTTTCCTGCCTCTAGCGTGTCCAAGCTCATAACAATCTTATATGTTTCAATGAGATCCTCTCTCCTCCTTCTAAACTCCAGAGTGTACAAGCCCAGCCGCTCCATTCTCTCAGCATATGACAGTCCTGCCATCCCGGGAATTAACCTTGTGAACCTACGCTGCACTCCCTCAATAGCAAGAATGTCCTTCCTCAAATTAGTACCAAAACTGCACACAATACTCCAGGTGTGTTCTCACTCGGGCTCTGTACAACTGCACCTTAAAGTTATGTCGACAGTAGACACAAGAAGCTGGAGTAACTCAGCGGGATGGGCAGCATCTCTGGAGAGAAGGAGTGGGTGATGTTTCGTGTCGAGACCCTTCTTCAGACTCGGCAATGCCCTCTAGTAGTCACCTGGCCAAGCAGATTTCCCAACACAACATCTAATACATCCCCCATATCAGGTTGGACTATACACATATTGTTTCAATGAACTCTCTTGGTCGCACCTCACAAATTCTGCCCCGTGTAAGACTTTAGCACTGATCAAGTCGCAGTCCATATTGGGAAGGTTAAAATCACCCACTAAGTGTTGCTTTGGCATCTTTCGGTAATCTGTCTAGATCTCTATTCCTCTGTCTCCCACTTGCTTTTGGTAATTTTTCTAGATCTCTATTCCTCTGTCTCCCGCTTGCTTTTACATTGGGGTGGGGAAGAAAGAGAGGTTTACACCTTTCTTATTTCAGCGCTGCACCACAGTCGAACCCTCCAGTATGTCCTCTCTGAGTGCGACTTGACAGTCTTCCTTAACAGTAGCGCGACTCCTCCGACTCTCTTGCCACCATCTTCATCCCAATCTGTCCCCTTTCGATTTGTGGATAAACATAAATACAATCAAGTCGAACTTAAGTTTCAGAGGTAGGGCAAAGGGACAGATACAGAGTGCAGATATAGTCATATGTACAGCATGGAACAGGCCCTTTGGCCTATAACCCACACAGACCAACACTCCCATCTACACTAGTCCCACCTGCTTGCGTTTGGCCCATATCCCTCTAAATCTGTCCTATCTATGTACCTATGTAAATGTTTCTTAAATGTCGCAATAGTATCTGCCTCGACTACCTCCTCCGGCAGCTCGTTCCATGCACCCACCATCCTTTGTCAGAAAAAAAAGTTACACCTTAGGTTCCTATTAAATCTTTCTCCCCCTCACCTTAAACCGATGTCACCTGGTTCTCATTTCAAAAGTGATAGGAGCAGAATTGAATGGAATGTTGGCCTTCATAACAAGAGGATTTCAGTATAGGAGTAAAGAGGTTCTTCTGCAGTTGTATAGGGCTCTGTTGAGACCACATCTGGAGTATTGTGTACAGTTTTGGTCTCCTAATTTGAGGAAGGTCATCCTTGTGATTCAGGCAGTGCAGCGTAGGTTCACGAGATTGATCCCTGGGATGGCGGGACTGTCATATGAGGAAAGATTGAAAAGACTAGGCTTGTATTCACTGGAGTTTAGAAGGATGAGGGGGGATCTTATAGAAATATATAAAATTATAAAAGGACTGGACAAGCTAGATGCAGGAAAAATGTTCCCAATGTTGGGTGAGTCCAGAACCAGGGGCCACAGTCTTAGAATAAAGGGGAGGTCATTTAAGACTGAGCTGAGAAAAAAACGTTTTCACCCAGTGAGTTGTGAATTTATGGAATTCCCTGCCACAGAGGGCAGTGGAGGCCAAATCACTGGATGGATTTAAGAGAGAGTTAGATAGAGCTCTGGGGGCTAGTGGAGTCAAGGGATATGGGGAGAAGGCAGGCACGGGTTATTGATAGCGGACGATCAGCCATGGTCACAATGAATGGCGGTGCTGGCTTGAAGGGCCGAATGGCCTCCTCCTGCACCTATTTTCTGTGTTTCTATGTTTCTAATTAGGCCATTCGGCCCATCAAGTCTACTCCGCCATTCCATATAACAACCATATAACCATATAACAATTACAGCACGGAAACAAAGTCCGTGCCGAACAACTTTTTTCCCTTAGTCCCACCTGCCTGCACTCATACCATAACCCTCCATACCCTTCTCATCCATATGCCTACCCAATTTATTTTTAAATGATACCAAGGAACCTGCCGCCACCACTTCCACTGGAAGCTCATTCCACTCTGCTACCACTCTCTGAGTAAAGAAGTTCCCCCTCATGTTACCCCTAAACTTCTGTCCCTTAATTCTAAAGTCATGTCCTCTTGTTTGAATCTTCCCTATTCTCAAAGGGAAAAGCTTGTCCACATCAACTCTGTCTATCCCTCTCATCATTTTAAAGACCTCTATCAAGTCCCCCCTTAACCTTCTGCGCTCCAGAGAATCAAGACCTAACTTATTCAACCTATCTCTGTGACTTAGCTGTTGAAACCCAGGCAACATTCTAGTAAATCTCCTCTGTACCCTCTCTATTTTGTTGACATCCTTCCTATAATTGGGCGACCAAAATTGTACACCATACTCTAGATTTGGTCTTACCAATGCCTTGTACAATTTTAACATTACATCCCAGCTTCTATACTCAATGCTCTGATTTATAAAGGCTAGCATACCAAAAGCTTTCTTTACCACCCTATCTATATGAGATTCCACCTTCAGGGAACTATGCACGGTTATTCCCAGATCCCTCTGTTCAACTGTATTCTTCAATTCCCTACCATTCACCATGTATGTCCTATTTTGATTTGTCCTGCCAAGGTGTAGCACCTCACATTTATCAGCATTAAACTCCATCTGCCATCTTTCAGCCCAGTTTTCTAACTGGCCTAAATCACTCTGTAGACTTTGGAAATCCTCTTCATTATCCACAACGCCCCCTATCTTGGTATCATCTGCATACTTACTAATCCAATTTACCACCCCTTCATCCAGATCATTTATGTACATGACAAACAACAAAGGACCCAACACAGATCACTGAGGCACCCCACTAGTCACCTGCCTCCAACACGACAAGCAGCCATCCACCATTACCCTCTGGCTTCTCCCATTCAGCCACTGTTGAATCCATCTTGCTATTCCTGCATTTATACCCAACAGTTGAACCTTCTTAACCAACCTTCCATGAGGAACCTTGTCAAAGGCCTTACTGAAGTCCATATAGACAACATCCACTGCTTTACCCTCGTCAATTTCCCTAGTAACCTCTTCAAAAAATTCAAGAAGATTAGTCAAACATGACCTTCCAGGCATAAATCCAAGTTGACTGTTCCTAATTAGACCCCGTTTATCCAGATGCTTATATATATTATCTCTAAGTATCTTTTCCATTAATTTGCCCACCACTGAAGTCAAACTAACCGGTCTATAAATTGCTAGGTTTACTCTTAGAACCCTTTTTAAACAATGGAACAACATGCGCAGTACGCCAATCCTCGGGGACTATTCCCGTTTCTAATGACATTTGAAATATTTCTGTCATAGCCCCGGCTATTTCTCCACTAACTTCCCTCAATGTCCTAGGGAATATCCTGTCAGGACCTGGAGACTTATCCACTTTTATATTTTTCAAAAGTGTCAGTACTTCTTTTACTTTGAAACTCATAGTATCCATAGCTACTCTACTAGTTTCCTTTACCTCACATAATTCAATATCCTTCTCCTTGGTGAATACCGAGGAAAATAAATTGTTCAATATCTCCCCCATCTCTTTTGGCTCTGCAGATAGCTGTCCACTCGGTCTCTCTAATGGACCAATTTTATCCCTTGTTATCCTTTTGCTATTAATATAGCTGTAGAAACCGTTTGGATTTACTTTCACCTTACTTGCCAAAGCAACCTCATATCTTCTTTTTAGCTTTTCTAATTTCTTTCTTAATATTCTTTTTACATTCCTTATACTCCTCAAGCACCTCATTTACTTCATGCTGCCTATAATTATTGTAGATCTCCCTCTTTTTCCGAACAAGATGTCCAATTTCCCTTGAAAACCAGGGCTCTTTCCAATTTTTACTGGTTCCTTTCAACCGAACAGAAACATAAAAATTCTGTACTCTTAAAATTTCCCCTTTAAATGTCCTCCATTTCTCTTCTACATCTTTCCCATAAAACAAAATGTCCCAGTTCACTCCTTTTAAGTCATGTCGCATCTCGTTAAAGTTAGCCTTTCTCCAATCAAAAATCTCAACCCTAGGCCCAGTTCTGTCCTTCTCCATAATTATATTGAAACTAATGGTATTGTGATCGCTGGACCCGAAGTGCTCCCCAACGCATACCTCCGCTACCTGTCCCGTCTCATTTCCTAACAGGAGGTCCAGCACTGCCCCTCCTCTAGTAGGCACCTCTATGTATTGCTGCAAAAAACTATCCTGCACACACTTTACAAACTCCAAACCATCCAGCCCATTTACAGAATGTGTTTCCCAGTCTATGTGTGGAAAGTTGAAATCTCCCACAATCACTACCTTGTGCTTACTACTAATATCTGCTATCTCTTTACATATTTGTTCTTCCAATTCTCGTTCCCCATTTGGCGGTCTATAATATACCCCAATAAGTGTTGCTACACCTTTCCCACTTTTCAGTTCCACCCAAATAGCCTCCCTAGATGAGCCCTCCAATCTATCCTGCCAAAGCACTGCTGTAATATCTTCCCTGACTAGCAATGCAACACCTCCACCTCTTGCCCCTCCAATTCTATCACACCTGAAGCAACGAAATCCTGGAATATTTAGTTTCCAATCACAGCCCTCCTGCAACCATGTTTCACTGATCGCCACAACATCATACTTCCAGGTGTCTATCCAGACTCTAAGATCATCCACCTTTCTTACAATGCTCCTAGCATTAAAATATGCACATTTAAGAAACCCCCCATCTCTTATTCTCTGTTTATTTCCTTTTCTTTCATTCTCCTCTTGTGTCCGAGTGCTTCCCTTTTCTGCTTCCTGCCTCCCATTCTGTCTACTAGCTTTTGCTATTTGCATCCCTCGCCCCAACCATTCTAGTTTAAAGTCTCCCCAGTGGCCTTTGCAAATTTCCCCGCCAGGATATTGGTCCCCCTCGGGTTCAAGTGCAACCCATCCTTTCTGTACAGGTCCCACCTACCCCAAAAGAAGTCCCAATGATCCAGAAACTTGAATCCCTGCCCTCTGCACCAGTCTTTCAGCCAAGCATTTATCCTCCACCTTGCTCCATTTCTACTCTCACTGTCGCGTGGCACAGGCAGTAATCCTGAGATTGTTACCTTTTTGGTCCTTTTCCTCCACTCTCCTCCCAAGTCCTTAAATCCTCCCTTCAGGACCTCTTCCCTTTTTTTACCTATGTCATTGGTACCTATATGTACCACGACCTCAGGCTCCTCTCCCTCTGATTTGAGGAAATCTGGGACACGTTGAGACACGTCCGAGACCTTGGAACCAGGGAGGCAGACCACCATCCTGGTCTCCCGACTGCGTCCACAGAATCGCCTATCCGACCCCCTAACAATAGAGTCCCCAATTACTATTGCCCTCTTTTTTTCCCTACCTTTCGGAGCAACAGGGCCGGTCTCTGTGCTGAAGGCCCGTCCGCTGTCGCTACCCCCGGGTAGGCTGTCACCCCCATTCGTACTCAAAACAGGAGTACTTATTTGCCAGGTGTACTGACATTGGAGTACTCACTCGTTCATGCCTCTGCCCTTTGCCCTTCCTTAGCGTGACCCACATGTCTCTCTCCTGTGGTTTTGGAGTGACCACCTCCCTATAACTCTCCTCTATCACTTCTTCACTCTCCCTGACCAGGCAGAGGTCATCGAGCTGCTGCTCCAGGATCCTAATACGCTCCCTTAGGAGCCCCATCTCTCTGCACCTGATGCAGATGTGGACGTCAAGAGGGCCATCCGACACCATGACCTCCCACATCTGACATGCAGCACAGTACACTGCTCCGGCTGACATTCTCTCGCCTTACCCTGGATCCGATACCAGTATAATATAATGGAAACTGCTGTCAGAAATCAGCAGGTATCTGACTCAAACAGCTGCTCCCTCTTGACCTTTAACCTACACCTTTATTATACAAACCAAAAGCACTGTACCTTTACTAAAACACTGTACCTTTACTAACCCCCTGTACCTTTACTAACCCCCTGTACCTTTACTAAAACACTGTACCTTTACTAACCCCCTGTACCTTTAACCAGAAAGCAGAAATACTAACCAGAGGTTCCACCTAATCAGCTGCTTCCTCTTGTCTGCTTCCACCAATTAGCGGCTTCCACCAGAAACCTCCCTATTCAGTATGGAAACTCCCCTTCAGCGCAGGTAACACCACCCTCTCTCTCCAACGGCTCCCCGGGCCAGCATTCAATCATGGCAGATCTATCTCTCCCTCCTAACGCTATTCTCTTGCCTCCTCCCCATAACCCCTGGCACTCCAATTCTCCAACTCTGGTCAAAAGACTATGCATTCACCCGATCTATTCCTCTCATGATTTTGTACACCTGTATAAGAACACCGCTCATCCTCCTGTGCTCCAAGGAATGGAGTCCCGGCTTGCTCAACCTCTCCCTGTAGTTCTAGATTCACAGGTAGAAAAGGGAATTTAAAAGAGTATAGTGTTTGTATTGAATGACAGTAGATCCTCCTCTGAGACCCAATTGTAACGAGTCTCCATGCTCCAGCACCATCTTCTACTGTCCTTTTTCAGACAGAAGTGTCACCTATCCATGTTCTCCAGAGATGCCGCCTGACCTGCTGAGCACTCCAGTGTATTTTTGTAAAAGTGGGTATCTGCATCTTTCATCTCATAGAAACATAGAAATTAGGTGCAGGAGTAGGCCATTCGGCCCTTCGAGCCTGCACCGCCATTCAATATGATCATGGCTGATCATCCAACTCAGTATCCTGTACCTGCCTTCTCTCCATACCCTCTGATCCCCTTAGCCACAAGGGCCACATCTAACTCCCTCTTAAATATAGCCAATGAACTGGCCTCAACTACCCTCTGTGGCAGAGAGTTCCAGAGACCCACCACTCTCTGTGTGAAAAAATTCCTTCTCATCTCGGTCCTAAAGGATTTCCCCCTTATCCTTAAGCTGTGACCCCTTGCTTGTCCTGGACCTCCCCTACATTGGGAACAATCTTCCTGCATCTAGCCTGTCCAACCCCTTAAGAATTTTGTACGTTTCTATAAGATCCCCTCTCAATCTCCTAACTTCTAGAGAGTATAAACCGGGTCTATGCAGTCTTTGTTCATAAGACAGTCCTGACATCCCAGGAATCAGTCTGGTGAACCTTCTCTGCACTCCCTCTATGGCAATAATGTCCTTCCTCAGATTTGGAGACCAGAACTGTACGCAATACTCCAGGTGTGGCCTCACCAAGACCCTATACAACTGAAGTAGAACCTCCCTGCTCCTATACTCAAATCCGTTTGCTATGAAAGCTAACACACCATTCGCTTTCTTCACTGCCTGCTGCACCTGCATGCCTACTTTCAATCTCCTAGTTTGTCGCTGTTGGAGAGAGGAGCTAATGGGCCCGTCCCACTTGCGTGACTTTTTCGGCGACTGCCGGCACACGTCATAGGTCATGGCAGGTGGTCGAAAGTTTTCAACGTGTTGAAAATCCAGCGGCGACCAGAACAAGGTACGACTCTATGGGCGACTACTCGTGACATGTCGCCTGTGTTGTCGTGAGTAGTCTCCTCAGTCGCCCAAAGAGTCGTAGCATCTTTCTGGTTGCCGCTGGATTTTTAACATTTTCGGTGACCTGCAACGACCCATGACGGGTGCCGACAGCCACCGTAAAAGTTGCGCAAGTGGGACAGGCCCATAAGAGCATATATGCCGCAATATATACATAGTCATTGTCATAGAGTGTGGAAACAGGCCTATCAGCCCAACTTGCCCACACTGGCCAACATGTCCCATCGACACTCAACCCACCTGCCTGTGTTTGGCCCATATCCCTCTAAACCTGTCCTCTCCATGTACCTGTCTAAATGTTTCTTAAACATATGGCATGAAGCATTGACCACAAATGATAATGGGATGATTTTCCTTTCCTATAATCTTATCCCCAGGAATAAGCTTCTGAATTGATCAGGAACCAGAATGGGAGGCATCCAAGTGAAGAGGAAATGTTATTGTTTTCCTTGGAACACCAGAGGTGAAGGGAGTCCTGATAGAAGTATATAATTGTATGGGACATTGAGTTTAGTTTACCTTATCAAGGCAGTGTCACAGTGGCAAAGCGGTAGAGTTGTTTTCCGTAGATTGTCACCTTGTCGTGGTGGAGAAGCTCGTGTGGACCTGAGATCCTGAGAGCGATGCCGTCTGGAGCGATGCTCCTGGTAGGGCCACCCATGGCGGTAAGGTCGAGGGGGAGGTCCCTGACAAAGAGCCAAACCGACCAAGACCTCAACGGTGGAACAGGCGGAGGACGACGGCTGACCTTAGTGGAGCGTCACAATGGCTGGGAAGGCGGATGAAGGCTGCAGCAGAAAAGGGTCTCCGGTCGTCTTGGACTCCATGCCACTGGATCCTGACCCATATCTGTCAAGGACCGTGGGGTGGCTGTCTGTGCACCAGTCTCCCCACCTGGCGGTGCTGGCTCGAAGGGGCAAATGGCCTACTCCTGCACCTATTGTCTATTGTCTATTGACTTCAGCATTTTCCCCACTACAAATGTAAGGCTAACTGGTCTATAATTCCCCATCTTCTCTCGCTCTCCTTTCTTAAAAAGTGGAGTTGCATTGACTACCCTCCAGTCCACAGGAACTGATCCAGAGTCGAGAGAACATTGGAAAATGATCACCAATGCATCCACGATTTCTCGGGCCACCTCCTTGAGCACTGGGATGCAGAACATCAGGCCCTGGGGACTTATCTGCCTTCAGTCCCAACAGTTTACCTAACACCATTTCCTGCCTAATGTGGATTCCCTTCAGTCCCTCCCTCCCACCAGATCCTTGGATCCCTAGTATTTCTGGGAGATTGTTTGTGTTTTCCTTCATGAAGACAGAACCAAAGTACTCGTTTGGTTACACAAAAAGCTGGAGAAACTCAGCGGGTGCAGCAGTATCTAAGGAGTGAAGGAGATAGGCGACGTTTCAGGTCGAGACCCTTCTTCAGACCTCTATCTCTTCAAAGTACTCGTTTAACTGTTCTGCCGTTTTCTTGTTGCCCATTATAAATACACCTGTCTCTGACTGTAAGGGACCTACATTCTTTTCACAAATCGTATTGTGGAGTACAGAGGCAAATAAATAAATGATGGGTCTTTGTCCCAAACATTATGCAGGGCAGTGTATATGTAGATTAAAGTCACCCATGATAATTGCTGTACCTTTGCTACACGCATCCCTAATTTCCTGCCTGATGCTATCTCCAACCTCCCTACTGCTGTTTGGTGGTCTGTACACAACTCCCACAAGGGTTTCCTGCCCTTGGCTATTTCGCAGTTCTACCCTTACCGATTCTACAGCATCCAAGCTAATGTCTCTCCTTGCTGTTGCGTTAATCTCCTCCTGAACCAGCAATGCCACCCCTCCTCCTCTTCCTTTCTGTCTATCCTTCCTGACTATTGAATACCACTGCATGTTTAGCTCCCAGCCTTGGTCACCCTGGAGCCATGTCTCCGTACTTCCAACGATATCATATCCCTTAACTACTAATTGTGCATTCAATTTATCCGCCTTATTTCAAATGCTCCTTGCATTAGGGCACAAAGCTTTCAGGTTGGTTTTTCTTATCTCCCTTCTACCTTTTGCTTCTGTCATCCTTTTATGGCCCCTCTGTCTCCTTGCATTGGGTCCCATCCCCCTGCCCTGTTAGTTTAAACGTGGCCTTTCCTACACTCTCTTTCCCATTAGCTGTATGGATACATGTCCATGTTGTTGCCCCCGCTGTTTAGTTTAAACCCACCCGTGTAGCACCAGCAAACCTGGCCCAGAATGTTGGCCCCCCCCTCCAATTAAGATGCAACCTCTCCCTCATGTACAGGTCACCCTGCCCCAGAAGAGATTCCAGTGATGTAGAAACTAGAGTTGGTTTTGGCATCATGTACGTACGGCACAGGCACTGTGATTTGAAGGGTCTGATCCTGTGCTGTACTTTTTCTTCCCGTTGTTCAGCATTTGTGAGCTGCCAGCCCTGGAAATACAGGGAGACATTAGCTTGGATGCTGTAGAATCCCTCCCCAGGGCTGCACAGTTATGTATGCTTGATGAGCGTTTGTCGGCGCTGGGCCTGTACTTGCTGGAGTTCAGAAGGATGAGGGGAGGGACCTCATTGAAACTTACCGAATAATGAAAGGCCTGGATAGAGTGGATGTGGAGAGGATGTTTCCACTAGTGGGAGAGTCTAGGACCAGAGGTCACAGCCTCAGAATTAAAGGACGTCGGTTTTGAAATTAAACGAGGAGGAATTTTTTTTAGTCAGAGGGCGGTGAATCTGTGTAATTCATTGCCACAGAAGGCTGTGGAGGCCAAGTCAATGGATATTTTTAAGACGGAGATCGATAGATAGATTCTCGATTAGTGCGGTTGTCAGGGGTTATGGACAGAAGGCAGGAGAATGGGGTTGAGATGGAAAGATAGAGCGGCCCTGATTGAATGGCGGAGTAGACATGATGGCCTAATTCTGTTCCTATCACTTATGAGCTTGGCCAGCTTCATAAGCCTCAGGGTTTGTTTTTGCAGAAACTTTTATTCCACATCAGCATTGGTGGACTGAGAGCGTTGCTGAATGAAGCAAGTGTGCTAATTCGAAGATAGACACAACATGCTGGAGTAAGTCAGCGGGACAGGCAGCGTCTCTGGAGAGAAGGAGTAGGTGACTATGCTGCCTGTCCCGCTGAGTTACTCCAGAATGTTGTGTCTATCTTCGGCGTAAACCAGCATCTGCTGTCCCTTCCCATTCGCAGCGTGCTAATTCAGTTGATATCTTCTCCCTGGAGCGTGGGCGGAAAGGAAACTGTTGTTGTGTTTGCTGCTGTGTGTGATAAGATTGATCCTGGATTGTGGTTGAAAGAGGAAGTTGTTGCTGCAGCTTTGCTGCGCTGCGTTCAGACCCCGTAAACAACACCGTTTTCATCTGACATGGGAGAGCATGCGGATTGATGATAAAATGCCCCTGTGTACTTAGGATTAATTAGCAATTTCTGATTGATGACTTGTAAAAATAGAGTCAAGAGTGCTTTACTGTCATGTGTCCCAGAGAGAACAATGAAATTCTTACTTGCAGCAGCGCAACAGGATATGTAAACATAGCACACTGTAAATAATATAATAAACGAGAAAAAAAGTTCAGTGTGTGTATATGTGTGTGTGTGTGTGCACACATACACGCACACACATACCTACGCTTAAAAAACGACTTCTTCTTGCGTATGGCGTGCACAGCCTAAAGTTGTAGGACAACTTGGGTGACACAAAAAGCTGGAGAAACTCAGCGGGTGCAGCAGCATCTTATGAGCGAAGGAGATAGGCGACGTTTCGGGTCGAGACCCTTCTTCAGACTGGTGACTTGTAGGACAACTTGTTCTATTTGATCTTATTTGATTGTGCACGCCAGGTTGATTGCATTTGTCGAAACAGGGCGGACCACGCGATGGCTGCACTCTCCCCAGCCCAACATAAAAAAACAAACAACTGGAAGTAAAACTAGCTGAAAATGTACAAAACCGACTTAACACAAAACCTTTGGGATCCATTACTGCTCTGGTAAACCAGACAAAGCAAGGAAACTGGAGGTGCATCTGTGATTCGTACCGACAGATGACACAGAGATCCAGCACTGCGGCACTTTGAATGACATAAATCCTTCCCTGTGCATTTTCTGTTTGTTCTTGACAAGTCTTACACCTTGGTAGTTGAGCACGCAATATCTCCAGCCCTGGATGAGAGTGGACGTGGAGGGGACGCTTCCCACTAGTGGGAGCGTCTACGACCAGAGGGCACAGCCTCCGAGTTAAAGGACTTTTCCTCTAGGAAGGAGATGAGGAGGAATTTCTTTAGTCAGAGGGTGGTGAATCTGTGGAATTTGTTTCCACAGGAGGCTTTCGAGGAGAAGTCAATGGATATTTGTAAGGCTGAGATAGATAGATAGATGGATTGTTGATTAGTACGGGTGTCAGGGGTTACGGGGAGAAGGCAGGGGAATGGGGTTAGGAGGGAGAGGTAGATCAGCCATGATTGAATGGCGGAATAAACTTGATGGGCCGAATGGCCTAATTCTGCTCCTATCACTAAATTAACTTCTAAGAATACGTACTGGAGTGGGAAACCAATGACACTTGTAGCTTTGAGCAAGTATAGGGGTGATGTGCAAAGGCATTTGTTTCCTGTTGACATCGGGAGAAGAATGGAGTGCAGGGGGGGGGGGGAGACAAGACTTTGCCTTCCATCACAGTGAGGAGGAGATTCACTGTGATGGATGTTTGTGTAAATTGTGTTGGTGTGTGTCCTGGTTCTTTTCTTGTTGTATGACTGCAGAAACCAAATTTCATTTGAACTTCTTTTCAGGTTGAAATGACAAATAAACGGTATTGTATTGTATGATGTACAATTGGTTGTTGGTCCCTGTTTAATGAAGGGGAGGTTACACAAAAAGCTGGAGAAACTCAGCGGGTGCAGCAGCATCTAAGGAGCGAAGGAGATAGGCGACGTTTCGGGTCGAGACCCTTCTTCAGACTGGTCAGATATCAGGGAAACGAGAGATATAGATGGTGATGTGGAGAGATAAAGAACAATGAATGAAAGATATGTAAAAAAGTATTGATGATAAAGGAAACAGGCCATTGTAAGCTGTTTGTAGTGTGAAAATGAGAAGCTAGTGTGACTTGGGTGGGGGAGAGATAGAGAGAGAAGGAATGCCAGGGCCCGAGGGCTGAGGGAGAGGTGGGAAGGGGAGGAGGCAGCCAGGGGTAACAGAATTGAGAAAATTCAATGTTTAAGCCCAGAGAATGCAGACTCCCCAAGTGGAATATGAGGTGCTGTTCCTCCAACTTGCGGTGTTGCTCACTCTGGCCGTGGAGGAGGCCCAGGACCGAGAGGTCGGATACGGAATGGGAGGGGGAGTTGAAGTGCTGAGCCACCGGGAGGTCGGGTTGGTTATTGCGGACCGAGCGGAGGTGTTTGGCGAAACGATCGCCCAGCCTCCGCTTGGTCTCACCGATGTAGATCAGCTGACATCTGGAGCAACGGATGCAGTAGAGGAGGTTGGAAGAGGTGCAGGTGAACCTCTGTCGGACCTGGAAGGACTGCTTGGGTCCCTGAAAGGGGTGGAGGGGGGAGGTGAATGAAACTTGCTTCCATTGAACCTGTGGAGGAAATTCTGATCCCTTACCCACTTTCCCATCAAGTTGTGGTGGAATGCAAGAAAATATAATTTAGAGATCTCATCAATGCTTAACAGCACGAAGACCAGAGGTGAATTCAAACTTAAATGTTTTACTTTGAAACTTGGGCAGATTTTGCTAAGGTATACTTTGTCCACTAAATCATTGATTACATTAAGCTGCAAAATAACCCATGCCAGATAAGTTCTCCATTGCCAATCTTGTGTTTTATGATTCTGTTCACACCATCAGCTTCTTCCTCTTCTTCTTCTTGCGTGTGGCGTGCACAGCTTAAAGTTGTACGACAACTTGTTCTATTTGATCTTCTTTGATTGTGAACGCCGGGTTGATTGCATTCGGCGAGACAGGGCGGACCACGTGAAGGTTGTAATCTCCCACCCCACCATCAGCTTCATATCTCTGGCTCGCCTCATTTCCTTCTTCCACCATGACGTGATGGACCATGAATAGATGAGCGTTTATATAACACTTTTTATTAGTGATAGGAGCAGAATCAGGCCATTCGGCCCGTCAAGTCTACTCCGCCATTGAATCACGGCCGCTCTATCCTTCCTCACCCCATTCTCCTGCCTTCTCTCCCATAAACACTGACAGCCGGACTAATCAAGAATCTATCTATCTCGGCCTTAAAAATATCCATTGACTTGGCCTCCACAGCCTTCTGCGGCAATGGATTCCACAGGCTCACCACCCTCTGACGAAAGAAATTCCTCCTCATCTTCCTAAAGGAAGGTCCTTTAATTCTGAGGCTATTGCCTCTGGTCCCAGGCTCTCCCACTAGTGGAAACATCCTCTCCACATCCACTCTCTCCAGACCTTGTACATAGAAAAGTTTCAAGACCCATGCTTTTGGAAAAAAAATCAGAAGCTGAGCCAAAGAGAGAAGAATCTTCATCTTTGAACATTTTAGGGGAAGAGATGAAGATTACCGGTTCACACCAATTCTATGTTATCCCACTTTCTCATCACCCTCCAATCCCGAGAGGCAATTTACCAATTAACCAACATACCCGCACGTCTTTGGGATGTGGGGCAAACAAGAGCACCCAGAAGAAACCCGCACTGTCACGGGGAGAACGTGCAAACTCCACACAGGCAGCCCCATGGTCACGATCAACCCGATTCTCTGGCGCTGTGAGGCAGCTGTGAGTTCTGTAACAAGAAACTAGTGGGAGAGTCTAGGACCAGAGGCCACAGTCTCAGAATTCAAGGACGTTCCTTTAGGAAGGAGATGAGGTGGGTGAATCGTGGAATTCATTGCCACAGAAGGCCATGGAGAATCGTAACGTCACCTATCTTTTTTTCTCCAGAGATGCTGCCTGAGCCACTGATGTACTCCAGTGCTTTGTGTCTATCTTCGGTATAAACCAGCATCTGCAGTTCCTTTCGACACACACTGCAGTTTTCCTCGTATCTCCGTAATCCTCAATCTTGATTGATTGCCTCGAAAGAATGAGGTGGGCTTGTCCTAAACTTAGAATTAAAATGGAGCAAAGTAGCAGTAATGGGACCTTCTTCTTCTTTCTGTGTCCGTCTTGTTAAAAATGTTGGCCTCGCTGTCATCTTCCATCCCGCAAATGACGCAGACTTCCGGCTTCAATCAGTGGGGGCCATCATTTGTCGCAATAGATGGTGGTGGTAGCGGAATTAGAAACATAGAAACATAGAAAATAGGTGCAGGAGGAGTTCATTCGGCCCTTCGAGCCAGCACCGCCATTCATTGTGATCATGGCTGATCGTCCCCTATCAATAACCCGTGCCTGCCTTCTCCCCATATCCCTCGACTCCACTAGCCCCTAGAGCTCTATCTAACTCTCTAATAAATCCATCCAGTGACTTGGCCTCCACTGCCCTCTGTGGTAGGGAATTCCATAGATTCACAACTATCTGGGTGAAACCGTTTTTTCTCACCTCAGTCTTAAATGACCTCCCCTTTATTCTCAGACTGCGGCCCCTGGTTCTGGACTCGCCCAACATTGGGAACACTTTTCCTGCATCTAGCTAGTCCAGTCCTTTTATAATTTTATATGTTCTATAAGATCCCCCCCTCATCCTTCTAAACTCCAGCGAATACAAGGCTAGTCTTTTATTCTTTCCTCATATGACAGTCCCGACATCCCAGGGATCAATCTCGTGAACCTACGCTGCACTGCCTCAATCACAAGGATGTCCTTCCTCAAATTAGGAGACCAAAACTGTACGCAATACTCCAGATGTGGTCTCACCAGAGCCACTTAGAAATGCAGAGCCCTATACAACTGCATTAGCTCAGTTCCAGATACTTCCAGTTTCCAGCCTCGCGACGTGGATGCTGCTGCTACGGGGCCAGTAATGGGGAAAAAGAGGGTTATGCATCCAAAATGATCCATAAAAGACCGCAGATTCACTGCTGAAACGTGCTTGAAACGCTGAATGTAAATTTAGCGACGCTTCCGTCGAGTTTAATTTGATGAATTTTCAATTTCAGCTTCATCTTTTCCAAGCAACGATCGCATTTTTCACTGGTGCGTTTTTTTTGTTTCTGTCATGTGATGTATGTTCTCTCTTCCTCTCACAGGCCGATGTATGCCATAGTTTAGGCTGATTTGGCTGATATAAACAGAAGTTGGTCTTTCGACCACTCTAGCCTGTTTCGCCATTTGCGATAGATTACAACTGATTCAAACTCCATTTACCTGGTATCGAGTGATACGCGTGGAAATGGGCCCTTTGTCACAACTTGTCCACACCGGCCAACTTGTCCACATGTCCCATTTACACTAGTCCCACCTGCCTGCGTTTTGGGTCCATATCCCTCCAACCCTGCCCTATCCATGTACCCGTCTAACTGTTTCTTAAATGTTGGGATAGTCCCAGCCTCAACTACCCTCTCTGGCAGCTCGTTCCATAATCTCACCACTCTTTGTGTTACTCCTCAGATTCCTATTAAATCTTTTCCCCTTTACGTTAAACCTATGTCCTCTGGTCCTCGATTCCCCTACTCTGGGCAAGATACTCTGTGCATCTACCCGGTCCAGTACACCTTCAGTACACCTTGTGATAATTAAAAATCATGTCATGTTTAAGAAAGAGCTGCAGATGCTGGAAAAATCGAAGGTAGACAAATTGCTGGAGAAACTCAGCAGGTGAGGCAGCATCTATGGAGCGAAGGAATAGGCGACGTTCCGGGTCGAGACCCTTCTTCAAAATCATGTCATGTGTTCTGAAGCCTTGAGTTGACTTTGTCTCAGAGGTTTTCCTTAAGATTTTAGGATTTCTGCTATTCTTTGTGTAAAGAAGTTGTTGCTGACATAGAAACATAGACAATGGGTGCAGGGGGAGGCCATTCGGCCCTTCGAGCCAGCACCACCATTCATTGTGATCATGGCTGATCGTCCCAAATCATTAACCCGCGTCTACCTTCTCCCCATATCCCTTGATTCCACTGGCCCTTGGAGCTTTATCTAACTCTCTCTTAAATCCATCCAGTGATTTGGCCTCCACTGCCCTCTGTGGTAGGGAATTCCACAAATTCACAACTCTCTGGGTGAAAACGTTTTTTCTCACCTCAAAAATCTTAACATATTTTATCTTAACACATGACCAGGGGCCACAGTCTTAGAATAAAGGGGAGGCCACAGTCTTAAATGGCCTCCCCTTTATTCTAAGACTGTGGCCCCTGGTTCTGGACTCGCCCAACATTGGGAACATTTTTCATGCATCTAGCTTGTCTAGACCTTTTATAATTTTATATGTTTCTATAAGATCCCCCCTCATCCTTCTAAACTCCAGTGAATACAAGCCTAGTCTTTTCAATCCAGTGGTGGCCGAGTTTTAATTTTAATTGTATTCTTTGTTATTCTTTATCACCAAAAGAAAAAAACATTTTATCCAGCAATGATCTTTTAATCATTTAAAAACATTGAGTTTAATCATCTCATAATTTTCTGTACTCGAGGGAAAGCAACTTAGTCTGTACAACTTGTTCTCATTATTTAACACTGCAGATGTAATGAAGTACTTGTAAATACAGTCTGAAGGATCCCAGCCTCAAATGCTGCCTGTCTGTTCACTTCACAGATGCTGCCTGACCCACTGAGATTCTTCAGCACTGGCGTTTTTTAGTTTCAGTTCAGTTTAGTTTATTGTCCCGTGTAGCAAGGCGCAGTGAAAAGCTTTTGTTGCGTGCTAACCAGTCAGCGGACACACAATACATGATTACAATCGATCCATTTACAGTGTACGGACACATGATAACGGAGAAACATTTCGTGCAAGGTAAAGCCAGCAAAGTCCGAGCAAAGATTGTCTGAGGGTCAACAGTGAGGTAGATAGTAGCTCAGGACTGCTCTCTAATGGTGGTAGGATGGTTCAGTTGCCTGATAACAGCTGGGAAGAAACTGTCCCTGAATCTGGAGGTGTGCGTTTTCACACTTCTGTACCTCTTGCCCGATGGGAGCGGGGAGAAGAGGGAGTGGCCGGGGTGTGAGTCTTTTATGCGAAACAAGGTTTACACTTGTAAATATTATAGACAATAGACAATAGGGGCAGGAGTAGGCCATTCGGCCCTTCGAGCCAGCACCGCCATTCAATGTGATCATGGCTGATCATCCCCAATCAGTACCCCGGTCCTGCCTTCTCCCCATATCTCCTGACTCCGCTATTTTTAAGAGCCCTATCTAGCTCTCTCTTGAAAGCATCCAGAGAACCGGCCTCCACCGCCCTCTGAGCAGAGAATTCCACAGACCCACCATTCTCTGTGAGAAAAAGTGTTTCCTCGCCTCCGTTCTAAATGGCTTACTCCTTATTCTTAAACTGTGGCCCCTGGTTCTGGACCTTCCCCCAACATTGAGAACATGACTCCTGCCTCTAGCGTGTCCAAGCCATTAACAATCTTATATGTTTCAATGCGATCCACTCTCGTCCTTCTAAACTCCAGAGTGTACAAGCCCAGTCGCTCCATTCCCTCAGCATATGACAGTCCCGCCATCCCGGAAATTAACCTTGTAAACCTACGCTTGACTCCCTCAATAGCAAGAATGTTCTTCCTCAAATTAGCGGACCAAAACTGCACACAATACTCCAGGTGTGGTCCCACTAGGGCTCTGTATAACTGCAGAAGGAGTTGCAGAACTTCAAGTCATAGAAACATAGAAACATAGAAAATAGGTGCAGGAGTAGGCCATTCGGCCCTTCGAGCCTGCACCGCCATTCAATGTGATCATGGCTGATCATCCAACTCAGTATCCCGTACCTGCCTTCTCTCCATACCCCCTGATCCCTTTAGCCACAAGTGCCACATCTAACGCCCTCTTAAATATAGCCAATGAACTAGCCTCAACTACCTTCTATGGCAGAGAATTCCAGAGACTCACCACTCTCTGTGTAAGTCAAACAAACTTTATTGTCATTTAGAAATACATTGATATATGCAGTTCCAAACGAAATTTTGTTGCATTTGGCTCCCTGTGCAACACGATAAATTAACAGAAGGATAAACATGGATAAAATGGATAAGAAGGATAAATAGACAATGGTGGCAGCCCATTACATGGCATTCAGGAGTCTGATGGCTCGTGGGAAGAAGCTGTTGCAGAACCTTGATGTTCTGCTCCTTATGCTGCGATATCTTTTGCTCGAGGGCAGCAGAGTGAACAGACCGTGATGGAGATATGTGGGGTCTTTTATAATACTGCTGGCCTTAGACACACAGCGTTTGGTCGCAATATCCCCGACTGAGGGGAGAGAGGTCCCGATGATTTTTTCCGCTGTCCTCACCACTCTCTGCACAGACTTCCAGTCGGAGGCTCTACAGTCCCCAAACCAGACAGAGATACAGCTGGTCAGAATACTCTCTATGGTGCCCCTGTAGAAAGTAGTGAGGATGGGATTTGGGAGGTGAGCTCTTCTCATCCGGCGCAGAAAGTGCACCCGCTGCTGCGCTCTCTTAACAGTTGATGAACTGTTGATGAGAACTGTTCAGAAGGAGAAATGTTGCTCTGTAGTGTAGATTATGACTTTTTTGTTGTGTGTGTGTGTGTGTGAGCTGGCTCGGCTCATTTTTAATGAGTAGAGTTTTGGAAGTTTGAAGCTGAACCTAGTTCAGAATATGAGCTGTGAGCCCATAGTCAGATGAGGCGTTTTTTAAGTAAAGTCAACACCAGCTGCAATGTGACGTGGAAAGTTGGATAATTAGCTTCATCGGATGCAACTATAGTTGAATGGGTGGCGTTGCAGGAGAGAGCTGTGTTCTCCCTGTAATGGGCCTATCCCGCTTAGGCGATTTTTTTTTGTCCGACTACAGGCGACCGCCGCAAAATTTTCGACATGTTGACATTTTTTCGGCGACAGTGGCGGCAATTTTTGCTGCCGGAGGTTGTTGCCGGGTGTTGTATGTGAATTCCATTAAAACTAGTCCCTGGCAGTCGCCTAAAGAGTCGTCTAGGTGGGACAGGCCCTTAAGTTTGAGGTAGACAAAAATGCTGGAGAAACTCAGCGGGTGAGGCAGCATCTATGGAGCGAAGGAATAGGCGACGTTTCGGGTCGAGACTGAAGAAGAGTCTCGACCAGAAACGTCACCTATACCTCCACTCCATAGATGCTGCCTCACCCGCTGAGTTTCTCCAGCATTTTTGTCTACCTTTGATTTTTCCAGCATCGGCAGTTCTTTCTTAAACTTGAGTATAAAGATACTTTGAGAATTATTGTGTGCATTATTTTAGTTGTTTAACGGTCATATTTTTCTGGGTATCATGCTGGCTCGAAGGGCCGAACGGCCTACCCCTGCACCTATTGTCTATATCAGTTAAATATCTGTCATCTGGAGTGTGATTGAACTTGTGTAGAAAGGAACTGCAGATGCTGGTTTAAACCGAAGATAGACACAAAAAGCTGGAGTAACTCGGCGGGTCAGGCAGCATCTCTGGAGGGAAGGGAATAGGTGACGTTTTGGGTCGAGTCTCTTCTTGCGACTGAGAGTCGGGGGGGGGGGGAGGGAAACGAGAAATGAGCTTGTATTTGGTATCACGCCATTTGCTTCTGTCGTCATGCAGCTGAATACAGGTGGTGTCTGGATTTGTTTTTTATCCATTACCAATTATCCTGGCGCTATTTGAAGGAAAACATTCTTTTCCCCTCAGTTTTATCCCTCAACCAACTCCAGATAATGGTTTAGATAATTGGGCGGCACGGTGGGGCAGCGGTAAAGCAACTGCCTCACAGCACCAGAGACCCTGACTACAGGTGCTTGTCTGTACAAAGTTTGTACGTTTTCCCCGTGACCTGCGTGCATTGTCTCCAGCATCTTCAGTTTCCTCCCACATTTCAAAGACGTACAGGTTTGCAGCTTAATCGGCTTGGTGTAAAAATGTGTAATTGTCCTTCGTGTGTGTAGGAGGATAGTGTTAGTGGTCTGGGATCGCTGGTTGGCGTGGAGCCGGTGGGCCGAAGGGCCACAGAGGAGCAGAATTAGGCCATTCAGCCCATCGAGTCCATTCTGCCATTTGATCCTGGCTGATCTGTTTTACCCTCTCAACCCCATTCTCCTGCCTTCTCCTTGTAACCTTTGATGCCCATACTAATCAAGAACTTGTCAAACTCCGCTTTAAAAAGACCCAATGGCTTGGCCTCCACTGCTGTCTGAGGCAATGAATTCCACAGACTCACCAGTAAAGAAATGACCCCTCACCTCCATTCTAAAGGCACATGCTTTTATAGACTCTCCCACTAGTAGAAATATCCACCCCACATCCACTCTATCCAGGCCTTTCACTATTCGGTAAATTTCAAAGTGATTCCACCTCATCCTTCTAAACTCCAGCGAGTACAGGCCCAGAGGCGTCAAACGCTGATCACATGTTAACCCACTAATCCCTGGGATCATTTTTGTAAACCTCTCCTGGACCCTCTCCAAAGCCAGCGCTTCCCTCCTTCAGTATGGATCCCAAAACGGCCCACATTGGTTTGGTTCCGTTTATTTTCACATGTATAGCGAAAATGTTTTCTTGTGTGCACTGAACTGAAATCTTCCTTCGTTCCATAGATGCTGCCACACCCGCTGAGTTTCTCCAGCATTATTGTCTACCTCTGTGTAGATCAGGCAGACAAAAATGCTGGAGGAACTCAGCGGGTGAGGCAGCAACTATGGAGCGAAGGAAATAGGCAACGTTTCGGGTCGACACCTTTATTCAGACTGATGTGAGCGTGTTGGGGGGGCGTGAAGAAGAAAGGAAGAGGCGGAGACAGTGGGCTGAGGGAGCTGGGAAGGGGTGGAGAAAGCAGGGACTACCTGAAATTAGAGAAGTCAATGTTCATACCGCTGTTGTGTAAATGGCCCAAGTGAAATATGAGGTGCTGCTCCTCCAATTTGCGGTGGTCCTCGCTCCTCACTCAGTCCTCAGGACAGAAAGGTCGGATTCGGAATGTGAGCGGGAGTTGAAGTGCTGGGCCGCCGGGAGATCAGGTTGGTTATTGAGAACCGAGCGGAGGTGTTGGGCGAAGCGATCGCCAAGCCTGCGCTTGGTCTCACCGCTGTAGAGCAGCTGACATCTCGAGCAGCGGACGCAATAGATGAGGTTGGAGGAGGTGCAGGTGAACCTATGCCTCACCTGGAAAGACTGTTTGGGTCCTTGGATGGAGTCGAGGGGGGGAGGTAAAGCGACAAGTGTAGCATTGTCACTGATCAGTGTCACTCATACTGTGGCTTCACCCGCAGGTTTAGTGGAGAGCCCTTTTCCCTTTCTCTCCCTGTCATGAGCTTTATGTTAAGATGAAGTTACGTATGCTGAATTGCAAATAAAAGTTTTTGGATCCTAATCACTGTGTGTGAGTTATGACAATCCAACACTTTGAATCTTCCTTGGGTGCGGGTTCAAGGTCAGTCCCCTTTATCCTCACAGGTATAGTGAAAAGATTTTGTTGTGTGCACTGAACTGAATCTTCCTTGGGTCTGGGTTCCAAAGCTGCTCACATTGTTTTAACCAACTCAATTCCCCTTTGTGCATTTTGCCTGTTACAGCAGAGTATTGCACTCGTGATTGTTATTTTCAACAAACCCCTTTGCAGTATTTCAAAATAAAAGGCACATTTATTTTTCTTTTATGTTAAAAGAAAATGGCATAGTGGCCAATCTAAGTAAGTAAGTTTATTGGCCAAGTGTTCACATACAAGGAATTTGCCTTGGTGCTCCGCCCACAAGTAACAACATGGCTACAGTGACAGTTACGAATGACTTGGAAAACACTAAACATTAATAATAATAAAACATTAATGATAAAACACCATTGATCAAGCATGTGAACCAACAAAATACCAGATCAAAGGGAGGCTACAGATTTTTGGCTGTTGAGTAGGGCAATTACTCGTGGATAAAAACTGTTTTTATGTCCGGCTGTGGCAGCTTTGACAGTCCGGAGTCGCCTTCCAGGGGGAAGTGATTCAAAGAGTTTGTGGCCAGGGTGAGAGGGGTCAGAGATGATCTTGCCCGCTCGCTTCCTGGCCCTTGCAGTGTACAGTTCATCAATGGAGGGAAGGTTGCAGTCAATAACCTTCTCGGACGATTCGCTGCAGCCTCCGGGTGTCGTGCTTGGTGGCTGAGCCAAACCAGACCATGATGGAGAAGGTGAGGACAGACTCTACGATGGCCGTGTAGAATTGGACCATCATTGCCTGTGGCAGATTGTGCTTCCTCAGCTGCTGCAGGAAGTACATCCTCTGTTATGCCTTTTTGACCGTGGAGTCGATGGTGGCCCCCCACTTAAGGTCCTTGGAGATGATGGTTCCCAAGAACCTAAAAGACTCCACAGATGTGACTGTGGTGTTGTTGATGGTGAGTGGGGTGAGGGGAGGGGGAGCTCTCCTAAAGTCTACAATCAATTCCACTGTCTTAAGAACATTGAGCTCCAGGTTGTAGCTGCGGCACCAGGACGCCAGCTGTGTCACTTCCTGTCTGTAGGCAGATTCCTCCCCATCCTGGATCAGTCCAATCAGGGTTGTGTCGTCCGCCCACCAAAATGTGTGGTTATAAATTAGAACATTTTGTTGTTTGCAAAGAATGAAAAATATCTGCGAGGCAATCTTTGCAAAGTCACAGTATAATTTGTGAAGCTGCTGTCATGCCGGGATATGAACAGGAAATGTGGTTTTAGTGTCAGTCAAAACGCTTTTAGTGATCCGAAATATCTGTTATCTTGCGAGAGAAAATGACACAAAGCGCTGGAGTAACTCAGCGGTTCAGGCAGCATCCCTGGAGAACACGGATAGATGATGTTTCTGGTTTACTTTTTAAGTATAGTTTTCAGATACAGCGCGGATACAGGCCCTTTGGCCCACCGAGCCCGCACCGACCAGCAATCCCCGCACAGTAACGCTACCCTACACACACGAGGGACATTTCACATTTATACCAAGCCAATTAACCTGCAAACCTGTACGTCTTTGGAGTGCGGGAGGAAACCGGAGATCTCGGGGTAAACCCACGCAGGTCACGGGGAGCACGTACAAACTCCGTACAGACAGCACCCATAGTCGGGATCGAACCCGGGGTCTCTGGCGCTGGAAGGCACCAGCTCCACCCCTCCTTTCCCTATATTTCTCCTCTACTCACCACCTCCCCCCGCGATCAGTTTGAAAACCTGGAACGTCCTCTATCCATGTTGACCAGAGATGCAGCCGGACCCGCAGAGTTACTCCAGCACTTTGTGTCCCTTTTGTAAAACCAGTATCAGCAGTTACCTGTGGCCTTCGAACATGTTGCTTTCATCCTTAAGGGGCTGTCCCACTGTACAAGCTCATTCAAGAGCTCTCCCGAGTTTTTAAAAAAATCACTAGTGGTAAGGACGTAGAATGTACGTAGCGGGTACGTCGGAGCTCGGGGACGTCTCTTAGCGGCTCGTAACGCTACCGGCATGCACTCGGGAAACGCGGTAAGCTCCACGAGAGCCCCGAGTACCTACGAGCGGCTATTGCCATAATTCTCCGAGTTCGAATCGGGGGGAAACTTGGGAGAACTCTTGAATTCGCTCGTACAGTGGGGCAGCCCCATTTGCTTACCATCGGTACGCTGCAGAAATGCACTTTTCACTTTTTCCTCGTTATCTTGTATGAAATAAACACAAACCTTTCTGAAGAGTTCAGCATTTCTTTGAAAGGAACTGGGTGACTATTGCGTAGGAAGGAACTGCACATGCTGGGCTACACCGGAGATAGAAGGCGCTGGGCCTGTACTCGCCGGAGTTTAGAAGGATGAGGGAGGACCTCTTTGAAACTTACCGAATGGTGAAAGGCCTGGATAGAGTGGATGTGGAGAGGATGTTTCCACTAGTGGGAGAGTCTAGGACCAGAGGGCATAGTCACAGAATTAAAGGACGTTCCTTTCGGAAGGAGATGAGCAGGAATTTCTTTAGTCAGGGTGATGAAACAGTGGCACAGACGGCTGTGGAGGCCAAGTCAGTGGATATTTTTAAGGCAGAGAGAGATAGATCCTTGATTAGTGCGGGTGTCAGGGATTATGGGGAGATGGCAGGTGATTGGGGTTAGGAGGGAGAGAGCCATGATTAAATGGCGGAGTACACTTGATGGGCCGAATGGCCTAATTTTTCTCCTATCACTTACGACCTTATGAACAAAATGCTGAAGTCAACATCGCTGGAGAAAAGGAGTAGGTGACGTTTCGAGTCGAGACCTTTCTTCAGACAGAAAACGCTTGGTTTTATTCCCGGTTTATTGGGAACACTCTGAACTTTAACGCTCAATGCCACTACGACCCTGAGAGAGGCAATGTCGCTGCTTTCCGGATGAAGTAGAGTCCCTGACAAAATGCATAACCAGGCAGTCTTGACCTAGGAACTAAGTTGAATTCATATCAGCGACCTAAGATGGAAAAATGAGGCAAAATAGATCACATTTTAATGGAATACAAAGAAATAGCTGAGAATTGGTGGTCGACGAGTGATAATTGAAATTTACCACAGAGTTGTGGAGATCAAATAATGGCATGAGCTTCGGATCAGTTTTAGATTTGGGGCGCAGTGGCAAAGTTGCTGCCTTACAGCGCCAGAGACCCCGGATCGATCCTGACTACAGGTGCCGTCTGAATGGAGTTTGTCCATTCTCTCTGTGACTGCATGGGTTTGCTCCGGTTTCCTCCCATATTCCAAAGACGTGCGAGTTTGAGGGTTTATTGGCTTCTGTAAATTGTTCCTCGGGCATAGGATAGGTATAGTGCTGGGGTGATCGAAGGCTAGTGCGGACTTGGTGGGCCGAAGGGCCTATTTCTAGCAATGATACAAAATTTTGAGATTTTAAAAATCAAGTCTGCAATTTATCCCATCAGATAAAGCATAAAAAGAAGTTTAATTTGACACCTAATTCACTTTCATATCTTCAGTATTAAGAAAGTTATGGCCATTTTCATACTCGGAAATTAGCATCTTGTTCCCCATTGCCTTTCAATTGACTTAACTCAAAAGCTGTGATCTGGAACAGTTAAAAGCCCATAACTTTCTTAAAAAATTAAGAGAACTCAATGAAATTTTCAGTTATTATAGATTGAAGCATTCTGAAACAAATATGAAACAATCTTACTTGGATGACCTGAAATTAAAGCATATAATTAGTTAGTTATCTAATTGTAGCTAATTACAAAATTCAATGAATAGATCTAAACATCTTTCCATTTCTTAAGAAAATATCAACTTTATTTAAATTGCCTAAGTGTCCAAATAACATTCACACAATAATCCACAATATAACATAATTTTTAAATCTCATTTTCATGAATTTCTGGGCCAAATGAAAGGACTTTGGTGTTTAATGCCTGTAAATTAATGGCCATTTAAATCAACTAGCGAGTGGGCTTTAGTGGAATGCGGTGGATTGGAACGTTGCGGTTAGTGGTGAAGTCGGGAGGAAAAATACTGTTTGTTCATACATTTTTTTGGACCCCATTTCGCAACATGAAAATATAATTAAAGCCTCCCGAAAAACCAACTTTTAATATAAAAATAAACTACCTTTTTTCTCCCCTACGCAAAATCCTTCCGGTTGTCGGCGCTCACGGTTTTTGAAGGTGATTTTTAAATTACTCTAGATAATAAATAATCTAGCGTAATTAAAAATACCTTCATTCATGAAATGTCGGAGCGATTTTTCTTCCGCAACGAAATCGCCCGACATGGATCGATTTTTCCTGCCTGTGGAAAAACGGCACTTTAAGCCCGCCCCCCTCTGAAAGGCGCCAAAGTCGCGCACACGGGGAGCGGCAGAACTGCAGCGCTGCTCATTTAAGTTTGGTAACATACCTACTATTTCCACGTGTGATCTTTAAAACTAAAAGTAAAAATGATTATTATTGTATACACCAAGATGTATATATTGATAATAAATATAAGAATAACTACAATTATGATGGAAAAACAGCAGAATGGAACAGGATTGTAGTTTAGCTTAGAGGTATCGCATGGAAACAGGCCCTTTGGCCCATCGAGTCCGCGCTGACCAGTGATCACCCCGTACACTAGTACTATCCTCTACAGGGATAATTTACAAAGTTTACCGAAGGCAATTAACCTACATACTTATACGTCTTTGAAACCGGAGCACCCAGAGGAAGCCCACGTGGTCACGGGAAGAACGTGCAAACTCCGTACAGACAGCACCCGTAGTTAGGATCGAACCCGGGTCTTTGGCGCTGTAAGGCAGCAACTGTACCGTTGCGCCACCGTGTCGCCCTTAAGTGGAGTCTGAAGTAGTGCAAACAAATAGAAATTTGTTCTTGAATGGCTCGGTTAGGCATTCAAGACTATTGTTTTGTGCAAACTATGTAAACGAGGAGGAATATCCCAAACTATGGAATCTGTTTTTTTTTAATGTTGCCTGATAGAGTAATTGTTGAGAAGACCAAGAGATGGTTCCCTGCTTTACTTTGCAATAATGGGATAACATCTCTTGCATTCACCCACAAGGTTAAACTTTGCCAACTTTAATGTTGTATCCAAAAGACAGGTTGGATTGCCAGCGTCCCATCTCAGCTCCAAGACCAGGTTATATTATTGTGCTCAATTCTTTTCAGAATACGTAAAAAGGCATAACCCCAAGGCAGCAAAAGTTATTCGAAGAATGTATTTATGTATTCGAAAAACAAGAAAGTGCAGATGCTGGTTTTAAAAAAAGAGACACAAAATGCTGGAGTAACTCTCTGGGGCAGTCAGCATCTATGGAGACATGACTTTATGGGTCGGGGGGACATTGTAGGGGGAGAAAGAAAGGTAGACAAGTAAGAGGGCAGGACAGATAAGTAAGCCTAGCAGGTACAGGTGAGGAGTGTACTTGATAGGCAGATGGTTAGAAACATAGAAAATAGGTGCAGGAGGAGGCCATTTAACCCTTTGAGCCAGCACTGCCATTCATTGTGATCATGGCTGATCATCCACAATCAGTAACCTGTGCCTGCCTTCTCCCCATATCCCTTGATTCCGATTTTGGTCTCCAAATTTGAGGAAGGACATTCTTGCTATTGCGGGCGTGCAGCGTAGGTTCACGAGGTTAATTCCCGGGATGGCGGGGCTGTCATATGTTGAAAGAATGGAGCGGCTGGGCTTGTATACTGTGGAATTTAGACGGGTGAGAGGGGATCTTATTGAAACATAAGACTATTAAAGGATTGGACATGCTAGAGGCAGGAAACATGTTCCCAATGTTGGGGGAGTCCCGAACAAGGGGCCACAGTTTAAGAATAAGTGGTAGGCCATCTGGAACAGAGCTGAGGAAAAACATTTTCACCCAGAGAGTTGTGAATCTGTGGAATTCTCTGCCTCAGAAGGCAGTGGAGGCCAATTCTCTGGATCCTTTCAAGAGAGAGTTAAATAAGAGCTCTTAATGATAGTGGAGTCAGGGGATATGGGGAGAAGGCAGGAACGGGGCACTGATTGGGGATGATCAGCCATGATCACTGTGAATGGTGGTGCGGGCTTGACGGGCCGAATGGCCTACTCCTGCACCTATTGTCTATTGACTTGGACAAATACATGGAAAGGCCAGGTTTAGAGGGATATGAACCAAACGCAGCGGGGCAGGTTTATGTGTAGATGGGGCATGTTGGTCGGCATGGGCAAGTTGGGCTGAAGGCCCCGTTTCCGTGCTATGTGGCTCTATGGAGTAAATATTGGCATGGACCGATTGAGTTGAATGGCCTGTGTTGTAACCTGGATGGGTTTCTACACAGGTAGTTTTCTGCATCTCACACGTGCTTGGGTGGATTGGGCACCGTGGTGGAAATATATTTTTAAATAATGCAAACTATCCAAAATAACGAGGGCTTTGAATTTTATCCATGGCTGCTTTCTGTATTTAGTTTTTCAGGGCAGCACAGTGGCGTTGCTGCCTTACAGCGCCAGAGACATAGAAACATAGAAACATAGAAAAATAGGAGCAGGAGTGGACCATTTGGCCCTTCGAGCCTGCACCGCCATTCAATGTGATCATGGCTGATCTTCCAACCCAGTATCCCGGATTCAATCCTGACTACGGGTGCTGTCTGTGTAGAGTTTGGACATTCTCCTCTTGACCACGTGGGTTTTCTCCGGGAGCTCCGGTTTCCTCCCATACTCCAAAGACAGCCAGGTTTGTAGGTTGTGGCATTGGTGACTCACATGCCAAGAGAATAGAGCAGCGGGGCTTGTACACTCTGGAGTTTGGAAGGATGAGAGGGGATCTTATTGAAATATATAAGATTATTAAGGGTTTGGACACGCTAGAGGCAGGAAGCATGTTCCCGATGTCGGGGGAGTCCAGAGCCAGGGGCCACAGTTTAAGAATAAGGGGTAAGCCATTTAGAACGGAGACGAGGAAACACTTTTTCACACCGAGAGTTGTGAGTCTGTGGAATTCTCTGCCTCAGAGGGCGGTGGAGGCCGGTTCTATGGATACTTTCAAGAGAGAGCTAGATAGGGCTCTTAAAGATAGCGGGGTCAGGGGATATGGGGAGAAGGCAGGAACGGGGTACTGATTGGGGTTACGATATGATATGATACAATATTACTTTATTGTCAGAGCAAGTTGAAATTTGTTTTGCACATTTCAGCCATGATCACATTGAATGGCGGTGCTGGCTCGAAGGGCCGAATGGCCTACTCCTACACCTATTGTCTATTGTCTATTTCTAGTGTGCGGGATAGTGCTAGTGTACGAAGATCGCTGGTTTGAGCAGGCTTGGTGGGCCGAAGATACCTGTTTCCGGACTGTATCTTTAAACTAAACTAAAACTTGCTTTTTACTTTGAGAGTTTATCTGTATCTGTCAGCTGCTCACTTCATGATTGTGTATTTTTAGAAGATCGTGGGAAGAGAATGTTTCTCTGTGGGTTTCCAAAAAAGCTAAAATGACCTTCCCCACCGAGTTGGCTCGACACAAATTACATTGTTTTCCAGGCAATTTACTTGACTGGTGTTAACCTATTCCAATGATAAAATGGAGCTGTCTTGCTGTTTATTAAAACTGAATCATTTTTATTGGGAAATTCTAGTACTTGGGAGCCATGTCAGGCTGTACCGACCTTGCAGACTTATCTCAAACTATGGAAATGAAAGATGCTCTTACATTTTGGAAAGATAATTAAGTTCCCACTTATGGCTGTTGCACACCCCTTCCCTTTGCTCTGCTAATTCTGCATGCGGCATGGTCTGAAAAGAGAGAAGGTGGACACACAATGCTGGAGTAACTCAGCGGGTGAGGCAGCATCTATGGAGAGTGGGAATAGGTGATGCTTCTGGTCCAAGACCCTTCCTCAGACTAGGCTTGTTGAGACAGCACCTTCGGACGTCTTCAGCACAGGAAATCCAATGTATTGTCCTTGGATATTGTCTGCGGAGACCACTCCTCTCCTCTTTATTCTGGACTCCCCCAACATCGGGAACATGTTTCCTGCCTCTAGCGTGTCCAAACCCTTAATAATCTTATGTTTCAATAAGGTTCAATAACTAAACTGAAGGAGCTTGGTGTAGTGAAGCGAGACAGTTTCTCCTGCTATCATTAACCAAATGGTATTGGACCTTTTTTTATCATTGATTCCATGAGCTCAGTTTACTTTCATTTATTATTGTTGCACGTACTGAGGTACAGTGAAGATCTCGTGCTTTCCAGTCACAGGAAAGACCATACATGATTACAATCAAGCCGTCCACAGGGCACAGATAAAGGGTACATCAATCACTGCAAGATAAAGGCCGATTGAAGATCATTCAAAGTTCTCCAATGAGGTAGATGGGAGTTCAGGACCGCTCTCTAGTTGGTGGTAGGATGGTTCAGTTGCCTGATAACAGCTGGGAAGAAACTGCCCCTGAATCTGGAGGTGTGCGTTTTCACACTTCTGCACCTCTTGCCCGATGGGAGAGGGGAGAAGAGGGAGTGGCTGGGGTGAGACTGGTCCTTGATGATGCTGCCGGCCTTGCCGAGGCAGCGTGAGGTGTAGATGGAGTCAATGGAGTAGATGGAGGTTGGTTTGAGTCATACAGCATGGAAGGGACTGCAAATGCTGGTTTACACTGAAGATATGTGACACAAAATGCTGGAATAACTCAGCGGGCCAGGCAGCATCTCTGGAGAGAAGGAATGGGTGATGTTTGTTTGTCGGAATTCCTTCTCTCCAAAGATGCCGCCTGTCCCGCTGAGTTACTCCAGCATGTTGCGTCTAG
This sequence comes from Raja brachyura, assembly GCA_963514005.1. Next base: position 189,602 of record CAUPSL010000137.1, read on the forward strand.
GTTGGTTTGTGCTGTGCCCGCAATTATCTGCAACTGCACGCTGTCCCCAAGCCGTGCTGCGATGCATCCTGATAAAATGCTTTCTGCGCCACATCTGTGGAGGTGGGGTCTGTTGGGGACATGGTAAACTTCCGACGCCTTCTAAGGGATTGGCTTGCGATCCTTTCTAAAATTAGCATTGTTAAAAAATGACACGGTGAAAAAAGTGGAACGTTATTCAGTCGCAGCCTGTGTGAGCAAAGTATAGGTTAACATTAGTTAAGATTCGCGCGTGTGCAAGCTAATTAAATGACATCTGGCACCCCTGATACTGTCGGTCCTATTTTGTGATAATTATCTGCCTTGTACATTTTGATGTTGACATTACTCCTATCTCAAAAGTGATAAATCTTTACACCTGAAAAGCTGCCAAGTACGTTTTTAGTTGCTCGCTGAAGGGTGCAAGCTGATTTGATGAAGGAGCTGTTTATTTGAGTGTTATTAACTGGCTGTCATGTCTCGGTGACGATCCTAATGCTCCTGTCCCACTTTCCCGAGTTACTCACGAATTCTCCCGAGTCTTCGCCTTCATTCAAACTCGGAGATGCCAGCCGTAGGTACTCGGGGCTATTTTTTTTACTCATGGACATTTTTCAACATGCTGGAAAAACGTCCCGACTTACCTGATGCCCCGAGTACCTACGGCTGCACCTATTTTCCATGTTTCTATGAGGGGTAACTTTTTCACAATGGATGGAACAATCTGCCAGAGGAGATAGTGGAGGCAGGGACATTCCCAATGTTCAAGAAACAGTTAGATAAGTAGATGGATAGGACAGGTTTGAAGGGATATGAACCACACACAGGTAGGTGGGACGTTGGCCAGTGTGGGCAAGTTGGGCCGAAGGGCCTGTTTCCACGCTGCACCACTCTGTGACTCGAAACGCTGGAGGAACGTGGCATTTTCTCGGTGGCCCTGCAAGGTTTTGGGGCCGGAGATAAGGGAATTAAAAATGGCCGCCAATTAACCTTTTCCATGAAACCCACACCTCACGCAATGCACGTGGTCAGGAAGAAAGTGAGATGTGATTCGGAGGGGGGGGGGGGGGGGGTTGGGGGAACACAAGGTGGAGGTTGCAAGACAGGAGAGGGGAAAAACATAGTAAGAAATAGGATTGAAGACAAAAATTATAGTTGGACTGACAAAGAATGAAATCTTAAAACAAAGTCATCTCCTAACCTCTATGTTGCCCGGGGATGTACATTCTGGAATTCCAGGTGCGAATGAGCTGCTGTTGCTGTATGCATTATTCAACGTTACCTGACTGAGTGTAATTTAAACTGATGTGCATAAACCTTCAGCCAATTCAACAGCACGCATTTGTCAATGAGCATGTTGGCTTTTGTACTGAAGGCCGGTTCAAAAATTGGAGGCAGGGCAGGATATCAAATATAAATACTAGCAGAGCGTGCAATAACCCACCCACTGAAAAACAAAAAGGTAGTTATGCATAGAATGTGTAGAAAGGAACTGCAGACGCTGGTTTACCCTGTAGATGGACTCAAAATGCTGGAGTAAGTAACTCAGTGGGTCAGGCAGCATCTCTGGAGAGAAGCAATAGACAATAGGTGCAGGAGTAGGCCATTCGGCCCCTCGAGCCAGCACCGGCATTCATAGAAACATAGAAATTAGGTGCAGGAGTAGGCCATTCGGCCCTTCGAGCCTGTACCGCCATTCAATATGATCATGGCTGATCATCCAACTCAGTATCCCGTACCTGCCTAAATGGCTTTGATAAAAATTATAAATTGTCCCATGTGCTGGTCTACAGGGTGTTCGGTGTGGACTCGGTGGGCTGAAGTGCCTGTTTGTAATGGAATGGATTATTTCATTTTCACCCGTGACTAGGCGCGGTGAGATTCTTGTTCAAGAAGGGTTTCGGCCCGAAACGTTGCCTACTTCCTTCGCTCCATAGATGCTGCCTCACCCGCTGAGTTTCTCCAGCACTTTTGTCTACAGTGAGATTACCCAATGTATATAAATAGCAGCCACCTACGGCACTGACAAAGTTATGAAGCATGCCGGCTCCTCCTTTTGTTCTTCCCCCCCCCCCCCCCCCCCGCCCCCCACGCCTGGTCCCCGTTGTCCTTTCTTCTCTCCCCCTCCTCAATTGACCATTGTTCTCCCCCCACCTCCCTAACGGCAGTCCCCCCCAATCTGGGTACGCCATTGTTCTTCCACCCCCCCCCCCCCCTCACGGTGGTCCTCCGACGCTCTTCAGCACTGCATCTCTAAAGCAGGCCCGTAACCCAAAATCATCCCGCCCGCAGGTGGGTTTATTTTCCCGTAATGATCCGGCCCAAGGCGCTTCCCCGATACTCAAACTATTGTCACTCGTGTTAACTTGGTCTTTCAAAGATGGTGTGTTGCGTGCCCAGTTACAAATTCTACTGTTCCTTGAATCCCGCTTCAATTGGCTTTCAACTCCATAAATCCGGCCCAGTTATGGAACAGTCTCGTTTCTGTGTCAGGCTCCATTTCCGAAGTCAGCCCTGAATGGAATTACAGCTGTCCAACTATCTGGAAATCGCTGATGTGTCATACTTTTCCTTTTATTGTTCAACTTAATGTGTTCTGATTTATGACAAATGGGCATGGGCGGACTGATGGGCGGCACGGTGGCACAGCGGTAGAGTCACTGCCTCGCAGCGCCGGGGGCCCGGGTTTGATCCTGACTGCGGGCGCTTGTCTGTGCTGGCTTTGTACATTTTCCCCCCTTCACCTGCGTGGGTTTTCTCCGAGGTCTTCTCACAACTTCCCATGCTCCAAAGACGTACAGGTTTGTCGGCGAATTGGCTTTCTTATAAAATGTAAAAAAATTGTCCCCGGTTAGTGTTAATGTGTGCAGATCGCTGGTGGGCCTAATGGCCTGTTTCCGTACTATATCTCCAAGCTAAACTGAAGTCTTGTTCTCTGCTTTATCTGTGGTCTCTCCATTTGTACACTATGCCCTGTAACCAGTTTATTTGATTGGGAGGTAGACAAAAGTGCTGGAGAAACTCAGCGGGTGCAGCAGCATCTATGGAGTGAAGCAACGTTTCCTATTTCGCTCCATAGATGCTGCCGCACCCGCTGAGTTTCTCCAGCACTTTTGTCCACCTTCGATTTTCCAGCATCTGCAGTTCCTTCTTAAACAATTGTTTGATTGGGCCACCGGTCCCAAGACTCAATTCTTTCCTCGGTCCGTGTGCTCAGCCTTCGAGTCGCAGAGAAACACAGCACAAGGGAGAGGCCCTTTGGCCCACCGGGTCCAGACTACCAATCACCCATTTGCACTAATCTCACATGAATTCCTTTTTATTCTTCCGCATGGCCATCAGATTTAACCGCAGCTGCACACTAACGGCAATTTACCGTGGCCACCTGCGGAATGTGGGAGGAAAGTGGAGCACGGCGGTGGACTTGCTGCCTCACAGCGCCAGAGGCCCAGGTTCGATCCTGACCACGGGTGCTGTCTGCACGGGGTTTGGACGTGACCGTATGGGTTTTCCTGATTAGTACAGGCGTCGGGGGTTATGGGGAGAAGACAGGAGAATGGGGTTAGGAGGGAGAGATAGAGATCGAATGGCGCAGTAGACCTGATGGGCCAATTGGCCTAATTCTGCTCCCATCACTTATGATCTTATGAAGCTAGCTGCAGGAGAGCCTATTGCTGTATGATACAATAGAACTTTCTTTATCCCAGGAGGGAATATTAATCGGCCAACGGTCATAAAACACAAAATACATGAAACATGAAATTAAAGTGACGAGTGGAAAGGATTGGGGGCGGGGGGGGGGGGGGGGGGGGAGGGGGGGGAGGGGAGTCAGTCTCAGTCTCTACCCCACGACAGAAGGGGGAGGGGTTGTCCAGTGTGATAGCCACAGGGAAGAAGGATCTCCTGTGGCGTTCTGCGCTGCATCTTGGTGGGACCAGTCTGTTGCTGAAGGTGCTCCTCAGGTTGACCAGTGGGTCATGTAGGGGGTGAGCTGTATTGTCCAGGATGCTCCGCAGTTTGAGGAGCACCCTCCCCTCCGAGACCCCCACCTCCCGTGAATCCAAGTCCAACTCCACCCCCAGGACGGAGCCGACCTTCCCGATGAGTTTGTTGATCCTGTTGACGCCCATTTAATTTACTCTCATAGATCAGAACTTGGGAGGTTGAATATGTGAAATATAACATTTTACAAAATTAGTCATCAGGAGAACATCGTGGGTTTTACAACAGATCCCACTGCCACCGACAAAGATTTCTATTGCGTGTTATTGGCTCCAGTTATGTTTCAACCTGCCTTTGAACACTGTGTGGACAAACATGCTGGAGAAACTCAGCGGGTGCAGCAGCATCTATGGAGCGAAGGCAATAGGCAACGTTTCGGGCCGAAACCCTCGAGAAACCCGAGTTTGAATCAAAGGGAAAATTCAAGGAGAACTTGTGAGTAACTCAGGGAAGTGGGACAGGGCCTTTAATGTGCATGATACATTAATCATGGGAGATTTGTATTCTACATGTAGACTGGACTGGAAGGTGAAATCATGGAATGTATTTAAGTTGCTTTCTCAGATCTTGAATCTGGAGATCTTTCCCGGAGAGGCACAACGGTAGAGTTGCTGGCTGACAGCGCCAGAGACCCTGACTACGGATGCTTATCTGTGTCAAGTTCGAACCTTCTCCCCCTAACCTGCGTGGGTTTTTTCCAGGATCTCCAGTTTCTTCCCACACTCCAAGGACCTACAGGTTTATAAGTTAATTAGCATGGTATAAATATAAATTGTCGCTAGCGCGTGTAGGAGAGCGTTAGTGTGCGGTGATCATTGGTTGGGGCACCCTCGATGGGCCAAAGGGCCTGTTTCTGCACTGTATCTCTAAACTAATCCAAGCTAAGATCACAATGTCGTGGCCCCATTTAGTCAATGGGCTATTTTGGGTCTGGGTTTTGCCGTGAGAAAGGGTTGACGATGATCTTGTCGATGGGTTTCTTGGGGAGAGTGACGGCGTTTCTAGTAGAATGGTGCCCTGGGTTTGAAAGCGAAGGAGTTGAATGCAAGCAGTCGTTCCAGGTGCGACAGAGGTTCACCTGCACCTCCTCCAACCTCATCTACTGCATCCGCTGCTCTAGGTGCCAGGTGATCTACATCGGTGAGACCAAGCACAGGCGTGGCGATCGCTTCGCCCAACACCTCCGCTCGGTCCGCAACAACCAACCTGATCTCCCGGTGGCTCAGCACTTCAACTCCCCCTCCCATTCCCAATCCGACCTTTCTGTCCCGGGCCTCCTCCATGGCCAGAGTGAGTCCCACCGGAAATTGGAGGAGCAGCACCTCATATTCAGCTTGGGCAGTTTTCCCCCTAGCGGTATGAACATTGACTTCTCCAATTTCAGGTAGTCCCTGCTGTCTCCTCCCCTTCTCAGCTCTCCCTCATTCCCCTGGCTCCTCCTCTTCCTTTCTTTTTCCCGCCCCCCCCCCCCACCCTAAAGAAGGGTTTCGGCCCGAAACATTGGCTATTTCCATGGATGCTGCCGCACCCGCTGAGTTTCTCCAGCACTTTTGTCTACATAATTGAATGCAAAACTGTCTGACGAGGGAATTCCATAGAAATGAACCATGAGAGGACTGTGAAGATATGGGAGGAAGGCTGGCTGTGCTTGGGTAGCAGAATACATGGAAAAGCATGATGATTAACAGGCAATGATAAGAATTTAAGAAATAATACGCAAGTTGTAAAAGAAAATATTCATTTTGGATACAAATTCCCAAAAGGAAGAGATATGACAGTTTGTCACCTCTAGAATTTAGTTGTTTTTGTTAGTTTGGCTTGATTGTATTTAGTTTTTCATTGGAAGGCAATCAAATAACTCTCACACTCTCACACGCGCACACTCACTCACACTCACGTACACTCTCACACGCGCAGTCACTCACTCACACACACACACACACACACACACACACACGCTCGCTCACTCACACACGCGCACACTCACTCACACACACTCACACACGCACAGTCACTCACACGCTCTCACATGCACAGTCACTCACTCACACACACACTCACACACAAACGCGCGCGCTCACTCACACGCACATACACACACGCATACTCACTCACACACTCACGGGCACACTCACTCACACACACTCACACACGCACAGTCACTCACTCACACTCGCGCACACACACAAACACGCTCGCTCACTCACACGCACATACACGCACACTCACTCACACACACACGTATACTCACGCATACACACTCACGCATACACACACACGCATACACACATACGCATACACACATACACATACGCATACACACACACACGCATACACACACACACACGCATACACACACACACACACATATACACACACGCATACACACACACGCACACACACACGATGATGTCCCCAAAACGTGTGGGTTTTAGATTAATTTGCCTCTGTAAATTGCCCCTAATTTGTAGGGTGTGGATAAGGAAGTGGGATAACATATAACTACTGTCAAAAGGTGGTCGGTATTAACTCGGTGGGCCGAAGGGCCTGTTTCCATGCTGTACCTCTAAACTAAACATGAATACAGCCAAGCTGAAGTCCAATGGGCAGAGCAAAGAGGGAGATACTGTATGCACCCAAAGTAATTTTGGCTTTTCGTAAGACAATAGACAATAGGTGCAGGAGTAGGCCATTTGGCCCTTCGAGCCAGCACCGCCATTCAATGTGATCATGGCTGATCATCCCCAATCAGTACCCCGTTCCTGCCTTCTCCCCATATCCCCTGACTCTATCTTTAAGAGCCCTATCTAGCTCTCTCTTGAAAGCATCCAGAGAACCTGCCTCCACCGCCCTCTGAGGCAGAGAACTCCACAGACTCGCAACTTTCTGTGAGAAAAAGTGTTTCCTCGTTTCCATTCTAAACAGCTTACTCCTTATTCTTAAACTGTGGCCCCTGGTTCTGGACTCCCCCAACATTCGGAACATGTTTCCTGCCTCTAGCCCGTCCAAACCCTTAATAATCTTTCCAAGCCCTTAACAATCTTCCAACCTGTAAGAAACATAGAAACGTAGAAAATAGGTGCAGGAGTAAGCCATTCGGCCCTTCGAGCCTGCACCGCCATTCAATGTGATCACCAATAAGGTTACAAATGAATAGCTGATTCATTAGCTCCACAAAAGTAAAGGCATGATTCAATGATTTTTTCTTTGAGGGGAAGAGGATTGTCATTTTTCTGTGCTCCCAGTTACATTTCTATGAGACATAGCTCTCTCTCACTGTCCTCTTTTGGTGAGATGTGGTGCACGCTGACTAATGTATCTTCAAATAGCCACCCTCTTGTTTATCTGGATTTTTGTTGTGCAAGGTTCTGGCCGTTAAATGTTCAACTAAGATGGGCAGGTCAATGCAGCCCAAAATAACTATTAACTTTGATGACAGATATGTAATAGGAAATCTTTCCAAGTAACTGGCTTCTGGGGAGCCTCACTCAATATGTTCAACACAGTGACAGCAGCCCAGCCTTTGATAAGCACAAAAAGCTGGAGTAACTCAGCGGGACAGGCAGCGTCTCTGGAGAGAAGGAATGGGTGACGTTTCGGCTCGAGGCCCGTCTTCAAACTGAGAGTCTGGGGAGAGGGAGTCTGGAGACCGGTTTTTACACCTTGCCCCCCCTCCATATCTCTGGACCCCCTCCCCCCTGACTCTGGAGAAGGGTCGCGACCCGAAACGTCGCCCATTCCTTCTCTCCAGAGACGCTGCCTGTCCCGCTGAGTTACTCCGGCATTTTGTGTCTACCTTCGGTGTAAACCAGCATCTGCCGTTCCTTGCTGCACAACCCAATCTTTGAGTTCATTTGGTAATTTTCCTAACTGATCTGTGGTTGGTGGCATTTATCAGATGCACATCAGACATTGAGCTGACCAAAGCAGCTTAAGTAATAAGTGATCGGTAGCAGTTTCTCATTGAGACACTGATTCATGATGTTCTCACCCAAAGCTTCACGATTAAAGATAAACCTAGGTTGGATAGACTTTGATATTTACAACATGACTCAGTGGGTCAGGCAGCATCTCTGGAGAAAAAGGATGGGTGGTGTTTAATTCACATGTTTAATCAATAATGTTTTATTATTGGTGGCACACAAAAGGCTGGAGAAACTCAGCGGGTGCAGCAGCATCTAAGGAGCGAAGGAGATAGGCGACGTTTCGGGTCGAGACCCTTCTTCAGACTGTCAGGGATACGGGAAACGAGAGATATAGACGGTGATGTGGAGAGATAAAGAACAATGAATGAAAGATAGGCAAAAAAGTATCGATGATAAAGGAAACAGGCCATTGTAAGCTGTTTGGAGTGTGAAAATGAGAAGCTAGTGCTTCTCACTTGGGTGGGGGAGAGATAGAGAGAGAGGGAATGCCAGGGCCCGAGGGCTGAGGGAGAGGTGGGAAGGGGAGGAGACAGCAAGGGTTAACAAAATTGAGAACATTCAGTGTTCAAGCCCAGAGGATGCAGACTCCCCAAGCGGAATATGAGGTGCTGTTCCTCCAACTTGCGGTGTTGCTCACTCTGGCCGTGGAGGAGGCCCAGGACCGAGAGGTCGGATACGGAATGGGAGGGGGAGTTGAAGTGCTGAGCCACCGGGAGGTCGGGTTGGTTATTGCGGACCGAGCGGAGGTGTTCGGCGAAACGATCGCCCAGCCTCCGCTTGGTCTCACCGATGTAGATCAGCTGGCATCTGGAGCAACAGATGCAGTAGATGAGGTTGGAGGAGGTGCAGGTGAACCTCTGTCGCACCTGGAAGGACTGCTTGTGTCCCCGAAAGGAGTGGATGGGGGAGGTGAAGGGACAAGTGTAGCATCTCTTGCGGTTGCAAGGGAAAGTGCCCGGGGAAGGGGTGGCGCGGGAGGGAAGGGAAGAATTGACAAGGGTGGATAATGTTTTATTATTAATGTTTAACGTTTTATGTGTAATTTCCTTACTGTCACTGTGTGTCATGTTGTCACTTGCGGGCGGAGCACATAGGCAATTTCCTTGTATGTGAATTCTTGGCCAATAAATGTATTCATTCATTGGGTCAGGGCCCTTCTTTTGACTAGGTTGAATTGACTTGGATTGTGTTCTCTGGAATGTTGGAGATTGAGAGGAGACTATATACACGTAAACCTTCTGAATAGTTGTAGTCTGCAGGGCAGTACGCTGCATATCGCCAACTCGGACAATTTAACATTCCTATCAAGCCAATTCACCTACAAACCTGCACGTCTTTGGAGTGTGGGAGGAAACCGAAGATCTCGGAGAAAACCCACGCAGGTCACGGGGAGAACGTGCAAACTCCGTACAGACAGCGCCCGTAGTCGGGATGGAACCCGGGTCTCTGGCGCTGTATTTTGCTGTAAGGCAGCGACTCTACCGCTGCGCCACCGTGACTGTATATAAGGTTAAGAGAGGGGGTAGACAGTCAGAACCTTTTTCCTAGGGTGGAAATCGCCAACATTAGAGGGGACAGCTGTAAGATGAGAGGGGAAGTCCAGGGGCGGCACGCACACCCCCATCCACATTAACGGTACGGAGGTGGAACGTGTTCCTAGCTTCAGGTTCCTGGGAGTCAACCTCTCTGACGACCTCTCTTGGACCCACAATACCTCAACTCTGATCAAGAAGGCTCACTAGCGTCTCTTCTTCCTGAGGAGACTGAAGAAGGTCCATCTGTCTCCTCAGATCCTGGTGAACTTCTACCGCTGCACCATCGAGAGCATCCTTACCAACTGCATCACAGTTTGGTATGGCAACTGCTCTGTCTCCGACCGGAAGGCATTGCAGAGGGTGGTGAAAATTGCCCAACGCATCACCGGTTCCTCGCTCCCCTCCATTGAGTCTGTCCAAAGCAAGCGTTGTCTGCGGAGGGCGCTCAGCATCGCCAAGGACCTCTCTCACCCCAACCATGGACTGTTTACCCTCCTACCATCCGGGAGGCGCTACAGGTCTCTCCGTTGCCGAACCAGCAGGTCCAGGAACAGCTTCTTTCCGGCGGCTGTCACACTACTCAACAACGTACCTCGGTGACTGCCAATCACCCCCCCCCCCGGACACTTATTATTATTTATTCAAATCATTTGCTGTGTCGCTCTTCCAGGGAGATGCTAAATGCATTTCGTTGTTTCGTTGTCCGTACAAATTAAAATTTGAATCTGAATCTGAAAAGTTTAATGGAGACGTGTGGGGCAAGATTTTTTGATTTTTATTTCACACCGCGGGAACGCGCTGCCCGGGGTGGTGATAGAGGCAGATACGATAGTGGTATTTAAGAGGATTTGAGATATGTACATGGAAGTTCAAGGAATAAAGGAATGTAGATCAGTTTCACTAGGCGTCTATGTTCGGCACAAACATTGTGGGCCGAAGGGCCCATGCCTGTGCTGCGCTGTTTAGTTTACAGATACAGCGCGGATACAGGCACTTGAGGCCCACCGGCTCCGCGCCGACCAGCGATCCCCGCACATTAACGCTGCCCAACACCCACTAGGGACAATTTTTACATTCACCATGACAACTAACCTACAAACCTGCACGTCTTTGGAGTGTGGGAGGAAACCGAAGATCTCGGAGAAACCCCACGCTGGTCACGGGGAGAACGTGCAAACTCCGTACAGACAGCACCCGGGATGGAACCCGGGTCTCCGGCGCTGCATTTGCTGTTAGTCCCCGTGCCACACTGTTCTGTTCTGTGTTGATAACACTGGCATTGATGGGGTCCCTTTAACACCACCTTGTTTTGAACAAAGAACTCAGAACAGTGTCGTAAGTTCAAAAATCCTTTTAAAAAAAAAAACACAATTTCCTGTGGTTTACTGCAGGTTAAATCATTCCAATATTTACCTCAATGTGCAACTTGCATGTTGCCAGGAATGTACTAGCTTCCTATCATTGTCTTCAATCTAATATGTTTACTTTTACTGGACCCTCCCGGAGATATTTTCCAGATGAGTTCATTTAAAAAAAACATCTATGACTGATGCCTCACTAGGTTTATGGATCAGAGTCTTTGTCAAAATTGTCGTCCAGCACTTATTTAGGGTGACTACAGCAGTACATCTTAAGGAGGTCTTCGACCCCGAAACATCACCCATTCCTTTTCCCCAGAGATGCTGTCTGACCCGCTGAGTTGCTCAATTTTTTTTTTTGTCTACCTTCAGTACAATCAGTCATGATCACATTGAATGGCGGTGCTGGCTCGAAGGGCCGAATGGCCGACTCCTGCACCTTCTGTCTATTGCCTACTGTCTATAATAATGAGATTTGATTTTGCAGTTCAGTTTAGTTTATTGTCACGTTTACCAAGCTACTGTGAAAAGCTTTTGTCGCCCGCTAACCAGTCAGCGGAAAGACAATACATGGTTACAATCGAGCCGTTCACAGTGTATAGATACATGACAAGGGAATAAGGGGTAAGCCATTTAGAACGGAGACGAGGAAACACTTTTTCACACAGAGAGTTGTGAGTCTGTGGAAGTCCAGGTCCAGGACAAGGGGTCACAGCTTAAGGATAAGGGGGAAATCCTTTAGGACCGAGATGAGAAGGTTTTTTTTCACACAGAGAGTGGCGGGTCTCTGGAACTCTCTGCCACAGAGGGTAGTTGAGGCCAGTTCATTGGCTATATTTAAGAGGGAGTTAGATGTGGCCCTTGTGGCTAAGGGGATCGGAGGGTATGGAGAGAAGACAGGTATGGGATACTAAGTTGGATGATCAGCCATGATCATATTGAATGGCGGTGCAGGCTCGAAGGGCCGAATGGCCTACTCCTGCACCTAATTTCTATGTTTCTCTGCCTTAGAGGGCGGTGGAGGCCGTTTCTCTGGATATTTTCAAGAGAGAGCTAGATAGGGCTCTTAAAGATAGCGGAGTCAGGGGATATGGGGGTGAAGGCAGGAACGGGGTACTGATTGGGGATGATCGGCCATGATCACTCTGAATGGCGGCGCTGGCTCGAAGGGCCGAATGGCCTACTCCTGCACCTATTGCCTGTTGAATAACGTATAGTGTGAAACGTTGCTGTAGGAGTAGAGATGTTAAGAGTGTGGAGCGAATGTGATGTGTGATTCCAGATCTGTTTCTGTGTGCAGCTGTGCAAATGGTCACCAGGGCTGGGCGACGTCTTGGCCAGAGTGTTCACTGTCAATGTTCCCAGGAGATTACTTGTGAGGAAAGTAAAGTGACATTTGCAGAGAGCCTTTGATGGCCTTTGGATGTCCAAAGGTATCCTGTTGCCAATAAAGTGTAATTTGAGGTATAATCATTGTTGTAAGGTTAGGAAAACATTGATGTAGGCCGACCGGACAGTTCTTCGTGGGTATTGGCCCCGACACATTCTCTGGGCTAGCTGCCAAAACAAGTGAATTAACCAGCCATTTGTTTTAACGCTTCGTGGGGATTTGCCATGTGTAAATGAGAAACTCAGCGGGTGAGGCAGTATCCATGGAGTGAAGGAATAGGCGACTTTTCCGTTCGAGACCCTTCTTCAGACTGATGTTGAAGTGGGGGGGGGGGGGGAAGAAGAAAGGAAGAGGCGGAGACAGTGGGCTGTGGGGGAGCTGGGGAGGGGATGTAGGGAGAAAGCAGGGACTACCTGAAATTGGAGAAGTCAATGTTCACACCGCTGGGGTGTAAACTGCCCAAGCGAAATATGAGGTGCTGCTCCTCCGATTTGCGGTGGGACTCACTCTGGCCACGGAGGAGGCCCAGGACGGAAAGGTCGGGTTGGGAATGGGAGGGGGAGTTGAAGAGCTGAGCAGCTAATTGTTCGGAGAGAGGAGGAGAACCTCTTCAAGGTGGTCTCGCCTCTTCCTTTCTTCTTCCTGCCCCCCCCCCCACTGAAGAAGGGTCTCGACCCGAAACGTCACCGATTTCCTTCGCTCCATAGATGCTACCTCACCCACTGAGTTTCTCCAGCATTTTTGTCCACCTTAGATTTTTCAAGCATCTGCAGTTCTTAAACACGCGTAAATTATATGTTTTATCTGCATAACAACATGAACTCCACAGCAAATTAATTAATCTTGGCTGAAGCACTTTCGAAGCCGATGAGACGGTTTCAGCTTCATTTATTAGTTTAGTTTATTGTCACAAGTATGACGTTTACTGCATTTCCCGGTAATTAAGGCGCACCTGCTTCGAAGACGCAACCCCCACCACGATTTTGAGTTCCAAAATTGTGAATAAGGGCTGGCGGGACATAGAATTTCTCACACTCAAAAAAATAAAAATAAAGAAAGGAACAATGCCCAAGGCTTCCAGATCTCCTCCATTCTGAACGGACTGAATGGGTGGAGGGTGACGGCAGGTGGAGAGATGGTGGGGAAAAACGGGAGCACACCAGGGCTAGTTGAATCGGTTGTGATCTTGGTGCATGACAATACTAGTTCAAGGGACTAAATGAGGGTACTCGCGTTGACACAGGAGTAAGCTCCACCTGTCCTGCTATCCATCACCCCCACTAACCCGCTCCGCTCTATGATCTTTGCTCTTGAGCTGGTCCCCTCGCTGTCCGGTCAAAAATAGGGATAACGAGAATTTCAAAACTAATACCAACTGCCTTTGCGTGCGTCTATTGACAAGGCAGCAGCATTCTTATTCTCTCTGTTACTCGTGCTCGACCGACAACCGCCACACACCTCCAAAGCATGTCCCCATGCAAATTTACATTGAAAGACACGGACCGGGCAGTGAATGCCATGTAGTGTCACCCAGCGCGGCAATTGAGGCCATGTCCTGCTCCCGGCGGCAGTCGGAATTTGCGGGAAGCGGCTGACATGAGCGAGGCCGGCGAGCGGCAGGAGAGAAGTGTTCAGATGGAGAGCGCTGCCAGAAGTGAGCGGGCCGGCAGAAGGCGCTGAGGTGGCGGCCGGTTCCGCTGTCCGGTCCCGGAGGCCGCTCGCAGCCACCAGAGCTTTTTCCCTCCCCGGATACAATGTGGTGGCTCTGCGCCCGGAGCGCCGCGGGAGTGTTGCCTTTCCGCTGACTGGATAGCAGGCAACAATGTGGCCCTTGTGGCTAAAGGGATCAGGGGGTATGGAGAGAAGGCAGGTACAGGATACTGTGTTGGATGATTAGCCATGATCATATTGAATGGCGGTGCAGGCTCGAAGGGCCGAATGGCCTACTCCTGCACCTATTTTCTATGATTCTATGAACAAAAGCTTTTCACTGTGCCTCGGTACACGTGACAATAAACCAACGTGTACGGGTGTCAGGGGTTATGGGGGGGAAGGCAGGAGAATGAGGTTAGGAGGGAGAGATAGATCAGCCATGATTGAATGGCGGAGTACACTTGATGGGCTGAATGGCCTAATTCTATTATTACTTATGAGCATAAACCTCCGTATTTCCCGGCAATGAAAATGATTACAAGACAGATGGTGCAATAATGTGAGGGCAAGGCAACTCATAAAATCATGTCTGCTTGGTTACAATTCTAGGAAAATCATTGATCCTTTCTGTAGATTAGTTTATTTGTTTGCTGTTGGTCAGAAGTTGCGCTGTGAAGAGGTTGTTAGAACCGCTGCATGTCCACATTCCTCCTACGCTCCAAAGTTGTACAGGTTCGTCAGTTATTAGTAAAAATTGTAAATCGTCACCGAGCGTGCAGGATATCGCTAGTGTGCGGGGATCGCTGGTTGGCGCGGACTCGGGTGTGCCCAAGGGCCTGTTTCCGCGCTGTATCTCCAAACTAAAACTACTAAATTAGTTGTGAGCAGCAGCAACCGATGCTTTAACGACTGACACTCCACCCTGGGGCAGCTCGCAAACGTGTTTTCAGGCACATACCTGAAGTTCAGAAGGTGTATAATTATCTCATTTGACAATTGTTCACAGTTCATAAGGTAGCTTGGACATTCCACACACCACCTTGTGTTAGTGGGTGACCACATGGAATGACTGCATTGCCTGTTGTCTTTAAGGCGCACACAGTGTTTGCAATGTCGTGGGAAATGGAGAGGCAGACAAAGTAAACGGCTGGGACACACCTATTGTTGCGTTGGAGGTGGCAGTGAGGTGAAGGCTGGCTTGCACCTGTTCATAAGTGATAGGAGCGGAATTAGACCATTCAGGCCATAAAGTCTACTGCACCACTCAATCGTGGCTGATCTATCTTCCCCTCTCACCCCCGTTCTCCTGCCTTCTCCCCATAACCACTGAAACCCATACTCATCAATAGACAATAGGCAACAGGTGCAGGGGTAGACCATTCGGCCCTTCGAGCCAGCACCGACATTCAGTGTGATCATGGCTGATCATCCCCAATCAGTACCCCGTTCCTGCCTTCTCCCCATATCCCCTGACTCCGCTATCTTTAAGAGTCCTATCTATCTCTCTCTTGAAAGTATCCAGAGAACCGGCCTCCACCGCCCTCTGAGGCAAGAACTTATCTTTAAATCTACCTGCCTTAAAAAATATATCCATTGACCTGGCCTCCACAGCCGTCTGTGACAATGAATTCCACAGATTCAAAACTTTGACTCTCCCTGAAAGCCCCTTTCAAAAATAGTTCATGTGGGTGTAGAAATAATAACCTGTCGTACTGGTGTAGAAATAATAACCTGTGTACGTACGTGCAGCAGCGGCAGGCTGGGACTTGCTGAGGCAGTTGGGAAAGTTGGACAGCTTTTGAAATGCCTGTGGGCAAGTGAGTCCAATATAGATAGGTTAGGGAGGAGGGACTCAAATAGAGATAGCTAGGAGACGGTGTCTTGAGGCAGGAGGCAGAGAAGGGAAGCACTCAGACCCAACATGTACGGGGGGGGGGAAGAAGAAAAAATAATAAACAGAGAATAAGAGGGGGTGGGTCTCTGTCTCTCTGCTCACAAAGGTGTGAGCAGAGAGACAGAGGGGTGTAAAATGACAGTAGAAGCAAGTGGTGGCAAGGTGAAAATTAATAGTGGCTGGCAGACAAATCCAGGAAAAAAATCAAAAGGGGCCACTTGTCAACGTAATTGTATAAAGGATAAAAGTGTTGTAAAAACAAGCTTGAAGGCTTTGTGTCTCAATGCGAGGAGCATTCGTAACAAGGTGGATGAGTTGAAGGTGCAGATAGCTATTAATGAATATGTTGGGATCACGGAGACATGGCTCCAGGGTGACCAAGGCTGGGAGCTGAACATCCAGGGATATTCAATATTCAGGTGGGATAGACAGAAAGGAAAGGGAGGTGGGATAGTGTTGCTGGTGAGAGAGGAGATTAATGCAATAGAAAGGAAGGATATTAGCATGGAGGATGTGGAATCGATATGGGTAGAGCTGCGAAACTCTAAGGGGCAGAAAACGCTAGTGGGAGCTGTGTACAGGCCACCTAACAGTAGTATTAGAGTTGGGGATGGCGTCAAACGGGAAATTAGAAGTGCGTGCAACAAGGGTAACACAGTTATAATGCGTGACTTCAATCTGCATATAGATTGGGTGAATCAAATTGGCAGGGGTGCCGAGGAAGATGATTTCTTGGAATGTATGCGGGATAGTTTTCTAAACCAGCATGTGGAGGAACCAACGAGAGAGCAGGCTATTCTAGACTGGGTATTGAGTAATGAGGAAGGGTTAGTTAGCAGTCTTGTTGTGCGTGGCCCCTTGGGCAAGAGTGACCATAATATGATTGAGTTTTTCATTAGGATGGAGAGTGACATAATTAAGTCAGAAACAAGGGTTCTGAACTTAAACAAAGGTAACTTTGAAGGTATGAGCCGTGAATTGGCCAAGATAGACTGGCAGGTGAGTGGATGTGCAATGGAAGGTATTTAAAGACTGCATGGATGAAGTACAAAAATTGTTCATACCAGTTTGGCAAAAGAATAAATCAGGGAAGGTGGTGCATCCGTGGATAACGAGGGAAATCAGGGATAGTATAAAAACTGAAGATGAGACATACAAATTGGCCAAAAAAAGCAGCCTACCAGAGGACTGGAAGAAATTCAGAATCCAGCAGAGGAGGACAAAGGGCTTAATTAGGAAAGGGAAAATAGATTACGAAAGGAAACTGGCAGGGAACATAAAAACTGACTGCAATAGTTTTTATAGATATGCGAAGAGAAAGAGACTAGTTGGAAAAAATGTTGGTCCCTTGCAGTCAGAAGCAGTCAAAATTGATCATGGGAAACAAGGACATGGCAGACCAATTGAATAACTAGTTTGGTTCTGTCTTCACTAAGGAAGACATAAATAATCTGCCGGAAATAGCAGTGGACCAGAGGTCAAATAAGATGGCGGAACCGAGTGAAATCCAGGTTAGCCGGGAAGTGGTGTTGGGTAAATTGAACGGATTAAAGGCCGATAAATCCCCAGGGCCAGATGGTCTGCATCCCAGAGTGCTCACGGAGGTAGCCACGGAAATAGTGGATGCATTAGTGATAATTTTAAAAACTCCTTAGATTCTGGAGTAGTTCCGGAGGATTGGAAAATAGCTAATGTAACCCCACTTTTTAAGAAGGGGGGGAGAGAGAAAACAGGGAATTACAGACCAGTTAGTCGAACATCGGTAGTGGGGAAACTGCTAGAGTCAGTTATTAAAGATGGGATAGCAGCGCATTTGGAAAGTGGTGAAATCATTGGACAAAGTCAGCATGGATTTACAAAAGGTAAATCATGTCTGACGAATCTTATAGAATTTTTCGAGGATGTAACTAGTAGAGTGGATAGGGGAGAACCAGTGGGTGTGGTGTATCTGGACTTTCAGAAGGCTTTTGACAAGGTCCCACATAAGAGATTAGTATATAAACTTAAAGCACACGGTATTGGTGGTTCAATATTGTTGTGGATAGAGAACTGGCTGGCAGAAAGCAAAGGGTAGGAGTAAACGGGCCCTTTTCAGAATGGTAGGCAGTGACTAGTGGGGTACCGCAAGGCTCAGTGCTGGGACCCCAGGTATTTACAATATACATTAATGATTTGGACGAGGGAATTCAATGCAACATCTCCAAATTTGCAGATGACACCAAGCTGGGGGGTATAGTTAGGTGTGAGGAGGATGTTAGGAGGCTGCAGGGTGATTTGGATAGGCTGAGTGAGTGGGCAGATGCATGGCAGATGCAGTATAATGTGGATAAATGTGAGGTTATCTTTGGTGGCAAAAACATGAGGGTAGACTATTATCTGAATGGTGGCAGATTAGGAAAAGAGGAGATGCAACGAGACCTGGGTGTCACGGTACACCAGTCATTGAAAGTAGGCATGCAGGTGCAGCAGGCAGTGAAGAAAGCAAATGGTATGTTAGCATTCATAGCAAAAGGATTTGAGTATAGGAGCAGGGAGGTTCTACTGCAGTTGTACAGGGTTTTGGTGAGACCACACCTGGAGTATTGCGTACAGTTTTGGTCTCCAAATCTGAGGAAAGACATTCTTACCATAGAGGGGGTTCAGAGAAGGTTCACCAGACTGATTCCTGGGATGTTGGGACTTTGATATGAAGAAAGACTGGATAGACTCGGCTTGTACTTACTGGAATTTAGAAGATTGAGGGGGGATCTTATAGAAACTTACAAAATTCTTAAGGGGTTGGACAAGCTAGATGCAGGAAGATTGTTCCCGATGTTGGGGGAGTCCAGAACAAGGGGTCACAGTGTAAGGATAAGGGGGAATTCCTTTAGGACCGAGATGAGGAAAACATTCTTTACACGGAGAGTGGTGAGTCTCTGGAATTCTCTGCCACAGAAGGTCGTTGAGCCCAGTTCATTGGCTATATTCAAGAGGGAGTTGGATGTGGCACTTGTGGCTAAAGGGATCAGGGGGCATGGAGAGAAGGCAGGTACGGGATACGGAGTTGGATAATCAGCCATGATCACATTGAATGGCGGTGCAGGCTCGGAGGGCCGAATGGCCTACTCCTGCACCTATTTTTCTATGTTTCTATGTGTCTATAGGCAGTGTTCTGCTGTGAATCTCGCAACATTCAGCTGGTTATTGTGTCTCTGACTGTTCAGCTGATGACTTGGGCGAAGAGTAGGTTGGACAACGGCGAAAGCCTTCCGTCAGTCATCAACTGTGTGTCATCTTTTCACATCGTGGGCTTTCACATTCCCTGCCTTTCATCTCAACACAGAAGCCACATATTGTCGAATAATAAAACGGTCAACAACACAAAGATGACTATTAAGCTAATTGAATGTTGCGACGCAGACTTTATTCATTGGAATTCATTGCCGCAGAAGGCAGAGGAGGGCAAGTCAATGGATATTTCTGAAGAGGTCCTTCTGCAGTTGTACAGGGCCCTAGTGAGACCACACCTGGAGTATTGTGTGCAGTTTTGACAACAGACAGTAGGCGCAGGAGTAGGCCATTCGGCCCTACGAGCCAGCACCGCCATTCAATGTGATCATGGCTGATCATTCCCAATCAGTACCCCCGTTCCTGCCTTCTCCCCACATCCCCTGACTCCGCTATCTTTAAGAGCCCTATCTAGCTCTCTCTTGAAAGTATCCAGAGAACCGGCCTCCAACCGCCCTCTGAGGTCACCGGCGCTGAAAGGCAGCAACTCTACCGCTGCGCCACCGTGTCACCCTTAATAACATTTAATTTAATCGTGTTATCATTGGCGAGGCCAGAACCATTTACACATTTGGGGGTTCCATTGATCATGAAGCCAACAGACCAGCCACAAATATGCTGAGGCTTCATGAGCTGGTCTTGGGCTCGCGGTGTGCAGATCTGCGCTACCTATATGTTCACCATTACTAACACACGTATGTTACACACCACACGGATCTGTAATCCAGTCCGGGTTTTACCATATAGCCTATTTAACACTAACGTTTCCAGATACCACCTATCACAAAAACTAAGGAGTTGATTGTGGATTACACAAAAAGCTGGAGAAACTCAGCGGGTGCAGCAGCATCTAAGGAGCGAAGGAGATAGGCGACGTTTCGGGTCCAGACCCTTCTTCAGACTCAATTTAGAGTTGATTGTGGAATTTAGAAGGGCTCAACAACCGAGGACGTACATGCCACTGGAGATAAACGGGACTACTGTGGACAGGGTGAGCTGCTTTAAATACCTGGGAGTCCACATCTCAGAGGATCTGACATGGACAACACACACTGCCGCGCTGGTGAGAAAGGCAAGGCAGCGCCTTTACCACCTCGGGCAGCTGAGGAAATTCAGAGTCTCTCTGGGTTCCTTCAGTCCTTCTACTCTGGGGCTGTAGAAAGCATCTTGTCCGGTAACATCACAATCTGGTTTTGGAACAGCTCTGCCCAGGACAGGAAGGCTCTGCAGAGAGTAGTGCGTTCGGTCGAACGCACTATGGGAACTACACTCGCCCCCCCCCCCTGCAGGACCTATACACCAGGAGGGGCAGATCCAGATCATGAAGGACCCCGACCACCCCAGCAATGGACTGTTCCAGCCGCTACGGTCCGGCACGCGTCTCCGCTGTCACGCTGCGAAAACAGAGAGGATGAGACGGAGTTTTTTCCCACAGGCCATCAGGCCTGTAAACTCTGATCTCACCGGGGACTAAATACCGTTGTGTCTTTTAAAAAAAAATGTAAATACTGGTTCAGTTCTATTATTCTGTTGTTTTGCACAATCCCGCAGGCATTGCCACTTTCATTTCACTGCACATCTTGTGTGTACACGTGACAAATAAAGTTGATTTGACTTGATCAGTCGAGATGCAGTAACAGTGATGTCAACATACTGTGTAACTTTATTATATGCCAGTAAACTTATTGGCTCTTTACTTGGAGGATGTGTTAGTAGCTCCACAGTATAACAAGCAGTGTTTACGGAGGTAAGTGAATGAGATGTGATCTGATGGGGGGGTACCTTTGTGAGGTCTGTGATATGTAGGAGCAAAGAGGTCCTTCTGCAGTTGTACAGGGCCCTAGTGAGACCAACACCCTGGAGTATTGTGTGCAGTTTTGCTCCCCTAATTGGAGGAAGGACATTCTTGCTATTGAGGAAGTGCTGCGTAGGTTTACAAGGTTAATTCCCGGGATGGCGGGGCTGTCATATGCTGAGAGAATGGAGCAGCTGGGCTTGTGCACTCTGGAGTTTAGAAGGATGAGGGGGGATCTCATTGAAAGATATAAGATTGTTAAGGGCTTGGACACGCAGGAAACATGTTCCCGATGTTGGGGAAATCCAGAACCAGGGGCTACAGTTTAAGAATAAGGAGTAAGCCATTTAGAACGGAGACGAGGAAACACTTTTTCTCACAGAGAGTGGTGAGTCTGTGGAATTCTCTGCCTCAGGGCAGTGGAGACAGGTTCTCTGGATACTTCCAAGAGAGAGCCAGATAGGGCTCTTAAAAATAGTGGAGTCAGGGGATATGGGGAGAAGGCAGGAACGGGGTACTGATTGTGGATGATCAGCCATGATCACATTGAATGGCGGTGCTGGCTCGAAGGGCGGAATGGATTACTCCTGCACCTATTGTCTATTGTCTATTAATATACGAGTATCACACACTAGTCTAGCGTCTTTACTCTTTTCATCTCCAGAACAAAGGCAAAGATGAAGCAGAGCCAGAAACTAAGCATCTCAGAGAAGACGAAGATGAGAAAGAAATCAAACACAGGTAAGAGGAACACACTAGTTCTATCCGACAGGCCAGGTACAATTTACAAGAAGCCAACTAACCTGCAAACCTGCACGTCTTTGGAGTGTGGGAGGAAAACCGGAGCACCCGGAGAAAACCCACGCGGTCACAGGGATCGTCACACGTTCAAACTCCACACGGACAGCACCCGTAGTCAGGATGGAACCCGGGTTTCTGGCGCTGTGAGGCAGCAACTTTATTGACGCGCCACTGTGCCGTCCACTATACCGCCTTACCCATTAATAGAACATAGAACAGCATAGTATATAGGATCGGACACATCAGCTGATCATCACCGTGCCGAACACAATATCAGGTTATACTGATCTCATCGGCCTGCATATGTTCCATGCAGAGTCAAGAGCGTTTTATTGTCATATGTCCCAGATGGGACAATGAAATTCTTACTTGCTGCAGCACAACAGAATGTGTGAATATGTAAACATAGTATATAACTGGGGAAGAGAAATAAAAGAAAAAGTTCAATAAATAACAGATATAGTGCAAATAACAAGTATATATTATACAAATAATAACATAGTCAATTGTAGTTCAGAGCTTATTCATTATTGTGTTTAATAGCCTGATGGCTGTAGGGAAGAAGCTGTTCCTGGACCAGGACGTTACAGTTTTCAGGCTCCTGTACTTTCTTCCCGATGGCAATGGTGAGTCGAGTGTGTGGCCAGGGTGGTGTGGGTCCTTGATGATGCAGGCTGCCTTTTTGAGGCAGCGACTGCGATCGATCCAAAGTCAAAGTCAAAAGAGTTTGTTGTCATGTGTCCCTGACAGGACAATGAAAATCTTTCTTTGCATAGCACAACAGAACATAGAAGGCATTGACTACAATTCTATACGTAAATACACCCATGAATTAATAAATTAATAAAGTGCAAATAACAGATGGAGGGGTATTAATGTTCAGAGTTCCGAGCCAAGTTTAATAGCCTGATGGCTGTGGGGAAGTAGCTATTCCTAAACCGGGTTGTTGCAGTCTTCAGGCTCCTGTACCTTCTACCCGAAGGTAGCAGGGAGATGAGTGTGTGGCCAGGGTGGTGTGGGTCCTTGATGATGCTGCCAGCCTTTTTGAGGCAGCGACTGCGATAGATCCCCTCGATGGAAGGAAGGTCAGAGCCGATGATGGACTGGGCAGTGTTTACTACTTTTTGTAGTCTTTTCCTCTCCAGGGTACTCAAGTTGCCGAACCAAGCCACGATGCAACCAGTCAGCAAGCTCTCTACTGTGCACCTGTAGAAGTTAGAGAGAGTCCTCCTTGACAGACCAACTCTCCGTAATCTTCTCAGGAAATAGAGGCGCTGATGAGCTTTGTTAATAATTGCATCTGTGTTCTCGGACCAGGAAAGATCTTCACAGATGTGCACACCCAGGAATTTGAAGCTCTTGACCCTTTCAACCATCGACCCGTTGATATAAACAGGACTGTGGGTCCCCATCCTACTCCTTCCAAAGTCCACAATCAGTTCCTTGGTTTTGCTGGTGTTGAGGGCCAGGTTGTTGTGCTGGCACCATATGAACAGTTGCTCGATCTCTCTTCTATACTCTGACTCATCCCCATCAGTGATACGTCCCACAACAGTGGTGTCGTCAGCGAACTTGATGATGGAGTTCACACTCTGACCGGCTACGCAGTCATGAGTATAGAGTGAGTACAGCAGGGGGCTGAGCACGCAGCCCTGAGGTGCTCCCGTGCTGATTGTTATCGAGTCTGACACATTACCACCAATACGAACAGACTGTGGTCTGTGGATGAGGAAGTCGAGGATCCAATTGCAGAGGGATCCCTTCGACGGTGGGGAGGTCAGAGCCGGTGATGGACTGGGCAGTGGTCACAACTTCTTGTAGTCTTTTCCGCTCCTGGACATTCAAGTTGCTGAACCAGACCACGAATGCTCTCTACCGTGCACCTGTAGAGGTTTAGGAGAATCCTCTTCGACATGCCGAATCGCCGTAATCTTCTCCGGAAGTAGAGTCCGGATGATCCATCTATATCCTGCACTTTCACGTGCCTACCTAAAAGCCTTTTTAATGTCACTGTAGTATCTGCCTCTGCCATCTCCACCTCTGGCAATGTGTTCTGGGCTCCCACTACTCTCTGTTTATTTAATACTAATTAGCAGGTACTATTGCAATGTTTATGGAACACAGACAGGTACATCATCGGCGGTCACTCGGAATGAGTATGACTGTCCTCTCATGGAGGACGCCTGTGCGTGACTTTGTTTAACGTGGTGCACAGACAGCCACCCCACGGTCCTTGACAGACCTGGGTCAGGATCCAGTGGCATGGAGTCCAAGACGACCGGAGACCCTTTTCTGCCGCAGCCTTCATCCGCCTTCCCAGCCGTTGTGACGCTCCACTAAGGTCAGCCATCGTCCTCCGCCTGTTCCACCGTTGAGGTCTTGGTCGGATTGGCTCTTTGTCAGGGACCTCCCCCTCGACCTTACCGCCATGG
This sequence comes from Raja brachyura, assembly GCA_963514005.1. The sequence goes on from CAUPSL010000137.1 coordinate 213,673, forward strand.
GTGGCCCTACCAGGAGCATCACTCCAGACGGCATCGCTCTCAGGATCTCAGGTCCACACAAGCTTCTCCACCACGACAAGGTGACAATCCACGGAGAAGGATCAACAGACAGGTATATGGATAGGTCAGGTTTAGAGGAATGTGGGCTGAATGCAGGCAGGTGGGACTAGTGTAGATGGGGCATGTTGGTCGTGTGGGCAAGTTGGGCCAAAGGGCCTGTTTCCATGCTGTATCACTAATTATTGAAGAAAAACTTTCTCTGCACGTATAAAAAGGAATTTGCCTCAGGACATCTGTGTTACCGTGCGACAGGCCGCACCCTGGCCACTCCCTCTTCTCCCCTCTCCCATCGGGCAAGAGGTACAAAAGTGTGAAAACGCACACCTCCAGATTCAGAGACAGTTTCTTCCCGGCTGTTTTCAGGCAACTGAACCATCCTACCACAACCAGAGAGCGGTCCTGAACTACTATCTACCTCATTGGTGACCCTCGGACTATCTTTGATCGGACATTACTGGCTTTACCTTGCACTAAACGTTATTCCCTTATCATGTAACTGTACACTGTGGACGGCTCGATTGTAATCATGTATTGTCTTCTGCTGACTAATGAGCACGCAACAAAGGCTTTTCACTGTACCTCGGCATAAAAAGGAGCATAAAAGGACCTCTCACGCATCAGTTATTCTCTTGTTGAAAGTACAAAGTGCTGGAAGAACCTAGTGGGTCAGGCAGCATCTGTGGAAGGAATGAACTTGCATTGTTTTGGGTCGAGATCCTTCTTCAGACTATTCTATTCGGACTGCTGCCTATTTTCCGGATGTTGCTTCATGCAGAAAAGTGTCTAATAGTTTAGTTTATTATCACGTGCACCGAGGAACAGTGAACTTGCCTGAGCTGATTTAGATTCTTTTTCCCATTGTAATGTACCTTAAGTTGCACAGAGAAGATAATTTAAACCATTGCCTCAAGATACTGAGGACTGTTTTTGACTGTGGAAGCATAAATCACCAAGAACTAAGGCTCTAGGCAGGGATAAGATAAATTGCAGTTCTCAGCAATTAAAACTATTCACGGTGGCGCAGCGGTAGAGTTGCTGCCTGACGGCGAATGCAGCGCCGGAGCCCGGGTTCCATCCCGACTACGGGCGCTGTCTGTGCGGAGCTTGTACGTTCTCCCCGTGACCTGCGTGGGTTTTCTCCGAGATCTTCGGCTTCCTCCCACCCTCCAAAGACGTACAGGTTTGTAGTTTAATTGGCTTGTTGTAAATGTAACAATTGTCCCTAGTGTGTGCGGGATAGTGCTAGTGTGCGGGGATCGCTGGTGGGTGCAGACCCGGTGGGCCGAAGGGCCTGTTTCCATGCTGTATCTCTAAACTGAACTCAATTTTTTCCGCTCTTGGCTTTTCTCCTTTCCCTTTGCTGCCCAGACTGGGACTTAGTTCAGTTTATTGTCACGTGTACCCATTTTCAGTGAAAAGCTTTTGTTGCGTGCTAACCGGTCAGCGGAAAGCCTATTCGTGATGGCAATCGAGCCGTTCACAGTGCATAGATCCATGATAAGGGAATAGCGTTTCATGGTAGGTAAAGCCAGCAAAGTCCAGTCAAGGATAGCCCGAGGGTCATAATAAGGTCAGAATAATGGTCACCCCAGCACCTTGGTCGTTTGGTGAAGCTTTGTGATGGGCAAGACTATTCTTTGAGGCCAGCTTAAGAGTCACTTCCGGGTAGAAAACGAGCACTTAAAATGAATTGTTTTTTGCTGAAAATGCTGGAATTTCTCATCAAGCCAGGCTGCAACAGTGGATAAGAAAGGGATAATGTTTTGGGAAACTAGAGATCAGCCATGATTGAATTGCAAAGTAGACTTGATGGCCTAATCCTGCTGCTGTCACATGTATCACTGATAGTTGCTATTTGTGTTAAGGGCCTGTCCCACTCACGCGACTGTTTCGGCGACTGCCGGCACCCGTGAAAGTTGCAGCAGCAGGTCGTTGAAAATCCAGCGGCGACCAGAACAATGTACGGTTCTTTGGGCGACTACTCACGATCGTATAGGCTTCACCCCCCCCCCCAGGGTGTCGCCTGTGTGGTCGTGAGTCGTCTCCTCAGTCGCCAAAAGAAGCGTAGCGTCCTTCTGGTCGCCGCTGGATTTTCAACGTGTGTGTGTGTCCCTGTGCGTGCGTGTGCGCCTGTCCCTGTCCCAATCCCTGTTGGAACAGCGTGCGGGAAGGAACTGCAGATGCTGGTTTACACCGAAGCCAGACACAAAATGCTGGGGTAACAGCAAGACAGGCAGCATCTCTGGAGAGGAGGAATGAGTGACGTTTCGGGTGGGGACCCTTCTTCAGGCTGAGCGTCAGGGGAGAAGGAGTTGCAGAGATAAGGAAGTGTAAGAGAGCACAAAAGATGCTGATCAAGGAAAACATAGAATAGATCGTAGTCAGCGAGGAGAACTCCAGAGATGCTGCCCGCCCGTCCTGTTGGAACGGTGCCCAGCTGAGGGGATTTTTTTTTTTCTGAACGCCCACTTGGAAAGAACTGCCGCACCAGATGATGTGGCGTTCCTTCAGCAGCGAATCCTGGGCTGGCTTATGTGCCCGAGATCCGGGATGAGGTCTGTGACTCAGCGTACGGTTGGAGCAAAGGCAGGCGGAGGTGTGAGGTCATCCATCAATGACAGACCACTAACTACTCGCTTGAGTGGAAATAATAACCAGTCTTTTCACATCTACGATTTACTTTTGGAAGGGAAGGGCAGGGCACGTTGAAACAATGCGGTTTAGCAAATTGTCAGTGAGCCAAGACAAGTCGCTGCTGACTGTTCCCAGGCTACGTCATCTCGCCTGGAAGCCTCCGGGTGGTTTTATTTTAGAGAGATAGCACGGAAACAGGCCATTTGGCCCATCGAGTACGTTCCCCCCCCTCCCCAGCGATCACCTGTGCACTAGCACTATCCTGCACACCTTTTCCTTAACCTCGACAAACCGGCACGTCTTTGGAGTGTGGAGGACCTGGAGAAAACCCACGCTGTCACCGGGCAAGTGTCCAAACTCCGTACAGATCGGGATCGAACCCGGGTCTCTGGCGCTGTGAGACAGGCAGCAAGTCTGATCTTGCGCCACCGTGCCGGCTCTAACTGTGCTCCTAACTTGTCACCATTTAGTGAATTCTACTACATGAGAATGCACAAATCCCGTTGCACAACGGCTAATTATCCAAGAGCAAACAGCAAGGAAATAGGTAGGAGAGAACTGCAACACAAAATGGTGGAGTAACTCAGCGGGACAGGCAGTCGAGACACTTCTTCAAACTGAAAAATGAATCTGATCATGGCTGATCATCCAAAATCAGTACCCTGTTCCACATATCCCTTAATTAGGCTTGTATTCACTGGAGCTTAGAAGGATGAGGGGGGATCTTATGGAAACGTATAAAATTATAAAAGGACTAGACAAACTAGATGCAGGAAAAATGGTCCCAATGTTGGGAGAGTCCAGAACCAGGGGCCACAGTCTTAGAATAAAGGGGAGGCCATTTAAGACTGGGGTGTGAAAAAACTTTTTCACCCAGAGAGTTGTGAATTTGTGGAATTCCCTGCCGCAGAGGGCAGTGGAGGCCAAATCACAGGATGGATTTAAGAGAGAGTTAGATAGAGCTCTAGGGGCTAGTGGAATCAAGGGATATGGGGAGAAGGCAGGAACGGGTTATTGATTGGGGACGATCAGCCATGATCACAATGAATGGCAGTGCTAGCTTGAAGGGCTGAATGCACCTATTTTCTATGTTTCTATGAATTGGCCTCCACTGCCTTCCGTGGCAGAGAATTTCACAGATTCATAACTCTCTGGATGAAAAGAAATTCTTCATCTCAATCCTAAATGGCCTTCCCCTTATTCTTAAACTGGGTTACATTTCTCCTGCTGCCTGACCCGCTGAGTTACTCCAGCTTTTTGTGTCTATCTTCGGTTTAAACCAGCATCTTCAGTTCCGTCATACACATTTATTTTCTATGTAGGTTTTGGATTACATCCATCCAATTATAAAGGAAAATATCTTCATTTAATATTGTACTCCTCATGTACGTATAGGTGTCGCAGTGGTGCAGCAGTAGAGTTGCCGCCTCACAGCGCCAGTGACCCGGGTTCATCCCGACTACGGGTGCTGTCTGTACGGAGCTTGCACGTTCTCCCCGTGACCTGCGTGGGTTTTCTCCAGGTGCCCCGGCTTTCTCCCACACTCCAAAGACAAACAGGCTTGTAGGTGAATTGTAAATTGTTCCGAGTGTGTAGGACTAGAGCTAATGCACGGGGTCATCGATGGTCAGCACGGACTCAATGGGCCGAAGGGCCTGTTTCCGCACCGTATATCTAAAGTCTAAACGTCTGAATCCCAAAGCACTGTGAAGTCAAAGAAGTTGAATAAAATGGCCATGCAAAGAACCGCAGATGCTTGTTTATGGGGAAAAATAACAATACTGAAGTAACATGTATTGGAAGGAACTGCAGATGCTGGTTTAAATCGATGGTGGACACAAAATGCCGGAGTAACTCAGCTGGAGATGCTGAAGAATGAGAAGGGATCTTATTGAATCTGCGGAATTCTCTGCCTCAGAGGACGGTGGAGGCAACTTCTCTGGATGCTTTCAAGAGAGAGTTGGATAGAGTACTTAAAGATAGCAGAGTCAAGGGATATGGGGAGAAGGCAGGAACGGAGTACTGATTGGGGATGATCAGCCATTGAATGGCGGTGCCGGCTTGAAGGGCCGAATGGCCTACTCCTGCACCTATTGTCTATTGTGAAAAGGAATAGGTGACGTTTCTGGTTCAACTCTGAAGAAGGATCGTGACCTGAAACGTCAACTGTTCCTTTTCTCCAGAGATGCTTGCTGCCTGACCCGCTGAGTTGCTCCAGATTTTTGTATCTTCTGCAGTAAAATCGCGGGTCAGGCAGCATCTCTGGGGAAAATGGATGGGTGATGTTTTGTTTTGAGTCGGGACTATTTCAGAATAAAATGTTCTGCCGCACCTGACTGAAACATCTGAATATTGTACAATGAAGGGTGTGACTCCATTGGTGAGGTAGATTGGCACGGTATATGTACGGTATCACAATGAGAAGGGAATGAAGTGACTGCTTGGTATATCTGACACATTTAGAAATGCATATTGACCGGGATGGTGAGATAGCTTCCTGTTCCTTTTGAGGAGTGCCACGATATCTTAGCGGATTACAAATTTTGGCTTAATGCCTCGTCACAGAAAAATAAAATACAACTTGCATTGTGCACTCCAGCATAGTTGAAATCCATAGGCCATTTAACCTTGCACGGGACTGTCAACTGAGCCAATTTGCTAGCTAAAGATCGGCACAGAGTGCTGGAGTAACTCAGCGGGTCAGGCAGCATATGTGGAGAATATGGATAGGTGACGTTTCACAGAGTGCTGGAGTAACTCAGCGGGTCAGGCAGCATCTGTGGAGAACATGGATAGGTGACGTTTCACAGAGTGCTGGAGTAACTCAGCGGGTCAGGCAGCATCTGTGGAGAACATGGATAGGTGACGTTTCACAGAGAGCTGGAGTAACTCAGCGGGTCAGGCAGCATCTGTGGAGAACATGGATAGGTGACGTTTCACAGAGTGCTGGAGTAACTCAGCGGGTCAGGCAGCATCTGTGGAGAACATGGATAGGTGACGTTTCACAGAGTGCTGGAGTAACTCAGCGGGTCAGGCAGCATCTGTGGAGAACATGGATAGGTGACGTTTCACAGAGTGCTGGAGTAACTCAGCGGGTCAGGCAGCATCTGTGGAGAACATGGATAGGTGACGTTTCACAGAGAGCTGGAGTAACTCAGCGGGTCAGGCAGCATCTGTGGAGAACATGGATAGGTGACGTTTCACAGAGTGCTGGAGTAACTCAGCGGGCCAGGCAGCATCTCTGGAGAACATGGATAGGTACAAAGTGCTGGAGTAACTCAGCGGGTCAGGCAGCATCTCTGGAGATAAAGAATGGGTGACGTTTTGGGATGGAACCCTTCTTCAGACTGATAGTCAAGGGGAGGGAACCAGAGGTAGGGAAAGGCCAGAAGAAATCGGGGCCAGTAACAGATGACCAAGGAAGGGTGGAGCCCATACATATGCAATTTGCTAACTATATTTCCAAATTGCCTGCATCACATTCTTCCCGTCATAACTTCCTGGCCATGATCGGCTCAAAGCTCAATGTTGATCCTGTCACCTCCTGCAAATACGGCAGGATCTCCGATTTTAATTTTAGTTTTCCCTCCCCGCTCACAACTCCTTTTAAAACCCCATTCCTTGTAACTGTGACTGCAATATAGACCCCTTCTCCGTTATGCTCCAGCATCATGGGATAGATCTCAAGAGGCACAACTATAACGTTTATAGGAGGTGGAGGCCGGCTCTCTGGATACATTCAAGAGAGAGCTAGATAGGGCTCTCAAAGATAGTGGAGTCAGGGGATATGGGGAGAAGGCAGGAACGGGGTACTGATTGTGGATGATCAGCCATGATCACATTGAATGATGGTGCTGGCTCCAAGTGCCGAATGGCCTACTCCTGCACCTATTGTCTATTGCCTATTGCCTGTTTTCTTATACCCAAAATGTATGTACCTCGGTACACGTGACAATAAACTAAACTGGACCAGCACTTTTGTTAGTTTAGTTTAGAGGTACAGCGTGGAACCAGGCCCATCACGAGGTTAATTCCCAAGATGGCGAGACTGTCATATGTTGAAAGAATGGGCTTGTATACACTGGAATTTAGAAGGATGACAGGGGATCCTATTGAAACATATAAGATTATTAAGGGATTGGACACGCTAGAGGCAGGAAACATGTTCCCGATTGTGGGGGAGCCCAGAACCAGGGGCCACAGTTTAAGAATAAGGGGTAAGCCATTTAGAACGGAGATGAGGAAAAACCTTTTCACCCGGTGAGTTGTGAATCCGTGGAATTCTCTGCCTCAGAGGGCGGTGGTGGCCAATTCTCTGGATGCTTTCAAAAGAGAGTTGGACAGAGCTCTTAAAGATAGCCATGATCACTTTGAATAGCAGTGCTGGCTCGAAGGGCCGAATGGCCTACTCCTGCACGTATTGTCTATTAGCCCACCTAGTCCACACCAACCAGCTATCCCCGCACGCTCACATTATCCTACACACGCTAGGGACAATTTACAATTTTCACCGATGCCAATGAACCAGTATGAGCATGTAAGTGGACCAAATCTGGGTCTCTGGCACTGTAATGGGCCTGTCCCTTACATGACTTTTTCGGCGACTGCCAGCACCCGTCGTAGGCTGTTGCAGGTCGCAGAAATTTGTTAACATGTTGAAAATTCAGCGGCGACCGGAAAGTCGCTACGACTCTTTGGGCGACTGAGGAGACGACTCACGACTGTACAGGCGACACCCTGGACGACATGTCGCGGGTGAATGAAGCCTGTTTGGTCGTGAGTGGTCGCCCAAAGAGTCGTACCTTGTTCTGGTCGCCGCTGGATTTTCAACACGTTGAACATTTTCGACCTATAACGACCTATGACGGCTGCCGGCAGTCGGCGAAAAAGTGGCGTATGTGGGACGGGCCCTTAAGGCAGCAGCTCTACTGCTGCGCCACCGTGCCGCCCTTATCACAACAGTACACCTGAACAGTACATCTGAAGAAGGGTCTCGACCCGAAACGTCGCCTATCTCCTTCGCTCCTTAGATACTGCTGCACCCGCTGAGTTTCTCCAACTTCTTGTGTAACCCTCGATTCTCCAGCATCAGCAGTTCCTTCTTTAACAGTACACCTGAACTGGTGCCTTTAGAACTCCCCATGTGTGTTCTGCCTTTAGACCAGAGATAAAGTGTGGAAACAGGCCCTTCTGCCCATCATGTCTGTGCTGCCCAGGAATCCCCCTGTACACTGACACTATCCTACACACTGGGGACAATTTATAATTTTTACCCTACAGACCTGCACGTTTTTGGAATATGGCAGGAAACCAGAGCACCCGGAGAAAGCCCACGCGGCCAGGGAGAAGGTAGAAACTCCATACAGACAGCACCCGTAGTCAAGATTGAACCCGGGTGTCTGCTGCTGAAAGGCAGCGACCTTATCGCTGTGCCACCTCTGCTGGAGTCTACCTCCAGGCTAGTTTTGTAACTGTACATGCGTCTCTCACTGTCCTACCTCTATGATTTATTTCCCCCCAGGCTATCTTCAACAGCTTCGTGCATCAGCCCCTCCAAAGCTCCTGTCGGTTTGTGTCTAAGCACGTATCCATCATTGCCCGTGCACCTTTGAGCAAGCTCATTGCCGACCCCACGACCTCTCCTCCTCATCCCTTCAGCATTAATTTTTGCTGCCCTCTTTGCCTCTGTACATGGATCCCTTAATGCTTGCCGTTCGTGGTGGAGAAGCTTGTGTGGTCCTGAGATCCTGAGAGCGATGCCGTCTGGAGCGATGCTCCTGGTAGGGCCACCCATGGCGGTAAGGTCGAGGGGGAGGTCCCTGACAAAGAGCCAATCCAACCAAGACCTCAACGGTGGAACAGGCGGAGGACGACGGCTGACCTTAGTGGAGCGTCACAACGGCTGGGAAGGCGGATGAAGGCTGCGGCAGAAAAGGGTCTCCGGTCGTCTTGGACTCCATGCCACTGGATCCTGACCCAGATCTGTCAAGGACCGTGGGGTGGCTGTCTGTGCACCAGTCTCCCCACGTTAAACAAAGTCACAATGAGAGGACAGACATTTTCGATAATGATGATGAATGCTTGCTAATCCTCCGCGTGAAATTCAAAGGGATCTCTGGTGGAATTCCCTTTGCTAATGGTTATATGGACGGAGCTGCCAAAGGAGGTGGGAGAGGCAGATCCAATTACAGTATTTGAAAGACATTTGGACAGGTATATGGATGGGAGGGTGTAGATGGGTGTGAGCCAAACTCAGACAGTGGGGATTACCGCTGATCGGCACCTGAGTCGGTATGCATGAGTTGGGTTGAATGGCCCTTTCCACTCGGTATATCTATGAATCTAATCACATCACTCCCACTAATGAAACACGAGCAAAAAACATCTTAAAACATTTCCCAGGCATATCAAATACAAACATTGGCATCCACATATTGCGTGCAGTTCTGATCGACCCATTGCAGGAAGGATGTGGAGGGTCTGGGGAGGATTCAGTAGAGATTTACCAGAATGCTGCCTGGATTGGAGACTATTAACTGCAAGGACGGGTTGGCAAACTTGCTCTGAAAATAGACAAAACTGTGGCCCCTGATTCTGGGCTCCCCCAACATCAGGAACATGTCTCCTGCCTCTAGCATGTCCCGACCCTTAATAATCTTATATGTTTCAATAAGATCCCCTCTCATAGAAACATAGACAGTAGGTGCAGGAGGAGGCCATTCGGCCCTTCGAGCCAGCACCGCCATTCATTGTGATCATGACTGATCGTCCCCTATCAATAACCCGTGCCTGCCTTCTCCCCATATCCCTTGACTCCACTAGCCCCTAGAGCTCTATCTAACTCTCTCTTAAATCCATCCAGTGACTTGGCCTCCACTGCCCTCTGTGGCAGGGAATTCCGTAAATTCACAACTCTCTGGGTGAAAAAGTTTTTTTCTTACCTCAGTCTTAAATGACCTCCCCTTTATTCTAAGACTGTGGCCCCTGGTTCTGGACTCGCCCAACATTGGGAACATTTTTCCTGCATCTAGCTTGTCCAGTCCTTTTATAATTTTATATGTTTCTATAAGATCCCCTCCCCTCATCCTTCTGAACTCCAGTGAATACAAGCCTAGTCTTTTCAATCTTTCCTCATATGACAGTCCCGCCATTCGAGGGATCAATCTCGTGAACCTACGCTCTCATAGAATCCCACTGCCTCAATCACAAGGATGTCCTTGCTCAAATCATGTCAGGCAGCATCTCTGGAGTAAAGGAATAGGCGACATTTCGGGTTGAGACCCCTCTTCAGACTCTGTCCTGCTCCTCCTCAGCATCAGCTTTCTAACCTCCCCCCCCCACATAATCAGTGTGAAGCAGGGTCCTGACCTGAAATGTCACCTATCCACGTTCTCCAGAGATACTTACTGACCCACTGTTTCTGTTTCTTCAGCATTTTGTCTTTTTTTCCCGTAAAGCAACATTTAAAGTTCCTTGACAGACACAAAATGCTGGAGTAACATTTCTGGAGGGAAGTAATAGGTAACGTTTCGAGTTGAGACCCTTCTTCAGATTGTCAGTGGGGTGGGAAGATTGCAACCTTCACGTGGTCCGCCCTGTTTCGATGAACGCAATCAACCCGGCGTGCACAATCAAATAAGATCAAATAGAACAAGTAGTCCTACAACGTCAGGCTGTGCACGCCACACGCACGCCATACGCAAGATGGATAAGGTGTGAAAATGACAGATCAGAGCAGACGATGTTAAGGAAATGTAGAATGGTTTATTGCTAGCTGAGAGGGAAGGTGACAAGGCCCCATACAATCCATGTATTGTTATTAATTGATTGGAATTCAATTCAGTGAAACTAGTCGGAAAAGTAGGATGGGGGCGGGATGGAGAGAGGGAAAACAAGGGTTACTTGAAGTTTGAGAAATCAATAATCATGCCGCTGGGTTAGAAGCAGACCAAGCAGTTCCTCCAATTTGCGCTGGGCCTCACTCTGACAGTGGAGCAGGCCCAGGACAGAAAGGGAGGGGGAGTTGAAGTGTTTGGCACCCGGGAGATCAGGTGGGTTTAGACGGTCTGAGCGGAGGGGTTCAGCGAAACGATTGCCGAGCCTGCGCTTGGTCACGGTCACGGTCACGGTTGAGGTTAGAGGAGTAGAAGGATTGCCTCACCTGAAAGGACTGTCGGGTCGGAGTTCCCTGGTATCTGAGGAAGGGTGTCGACCCGAAACGTCACCCATTCCTTCTCTCCAGAGATGCTGCCTGTCCTGCTTGTGTCGATCCTTGTACCTGCACAGTTTGATCGAGCTTGATTCTGTCAGTACAGCCTTGCTGTAGCCTGGATGGTTTGCTGTAACTTCTGGAGAGAAATTCAAAACCCACAACCGTATGATCCTGAAGCTAGAGTTTACTACTCGGGCAAGGGTGACATTTTGAACCATCCAGATGCATACACTTAAAAAAATCTAATTTTAGACAAGCTTATTTAATATTATAAGATCACGAGATAGGAGCAGAATTAGGCCATTTGGCCCTTCAAGGGACCTCGTTAAAATTTACAGAATAAGTGGCGGCCTCGCCAACAGCCTGTGTGACCTTTCTACTGTTGTTATTATTTTAAGTATCTTCTAAAAGTTTGTTTCAATATTTCTTGGTTAGATTATGTGGGGGGGAGGGGGAATGGGGGGAACTTTTTTCCAGTCGTTTACCTCGGCGGAGATGCGATTTTTCTCTGTGTCGCATCTCTCCCCCCCCCCCCCCCCCCCCCACTTTCCGGCTAACAAGCTGGATTGGTGCGGCCTTTCCTGGAGATCGGGCCAGAGCTTCAAGCCGTGGGTGCGGCGCGGACTTACCATCGCGGAGCTAGGCATCCTTGCCGAGGATCGCCAGAAGAAGAGCTCCGAGAGCTCCGACGCCTTGAAGCCCGCGGTCTCCGATATGAAGCGGGCGACTCGGGAGCTCCATGCTACGGAGCATTCCGATCCGTCCCAACGCCGGAGTTTCCATCATCCCGACGAGAGTGGCTGAACATCGGACCGTCGGCAGCAGCGAACCGCGGGGGGTTCAAGGCCCCGACCACCACGGGTGAACAAAGGAGGAAGAGGACTGAACTTCCATCGCAGTGAGGAATGTTTGATTCCACTGTGGCGGATGTTGATGTTAAATTTATTTTATGTGTGTGCTGTCTTCTCTTCACTTAGTACAGCTGCATGGTAACTCAAATTTCACTGTACCTTGGTTAAGTGACAAGCGAACTTGTACTTGAACTATGCCTTTTGATCTTTCTCCTTTAGAGAATTAAGGCTTCGCAACTACGTGCCGGAGGCGAAAGAACTGAAAGATCGACTTGTGCCCAATGCTAAGCCGGCCTCAGGTTAGTATCATGTGAGATGCAGCTCGTGTTCCTGGCCCCTGACAAACCCTATTCATTGCAGCTTCACCAGAGGTTTGTCACGCACTGTTGGATCAACAGAGTTTCATAATGGGCTCAATAGATGATCCGCACCTCACTTAATCATAAGTTTCAGCAGTTTTTGGGCAGCACGGGGGCGCAGTGGTGGAGTTGCCACCTCACAGCACCAGAGACCCAGGTTTGATCCCGACTAGAGTTTGTACGTTCTCCCCGTGAACTGCGTGGGTTTTTCTCCGGGTGCCCTGGTCTCCTCCCACACTCCAAAGACGTACAGGGTTGTAAGTTAATTGGCTTTGGTAAAATTATAAATTGGCCCTTGTGAGCGTAGGATAGTGTTAGTGTACGGGGTGATCGCTGGCCGGCGTGGGACTCTCAACTACACTAATGTTTACAGGGATTGTGGGTCAAACATAGGAAGACGGGGCATCAAGGTCATAAGTATGCACAAGTGATAGGAGCAAAATTAGGCCCCTCGGCCCATCAAGTCTACTGTGCCATTCAATCATGGTTCACGATGAAGGTGGGACAGGTTTAGGCCAAAGGGCCTGTTTCGTGCTTTATGACAACAGACAATAGACGCACGAGTGGGCCATTCGGCCCTTTGAGCCAGCTCCGCCATTCAGTGTGATCGTGGCTGATCATCCACAATCAGTACTCCGTTCCTGCCTTCTCCCCATATCCCCTGACTCCGCTATCTTTAAGAGCCCTATCTAGCTCTCTCTTGGAAGCATCCAGAGAATTGGTCTCCACCGCCCTCCGAGGCAGAGACGTGATGGCTCCAATGTGTTAAAGGTAAGCCTAAACCACGAGAGGCGGTGAATCTGTGGAATTCTTTGCCATAGAAGGTTGTGGATATATCTAAGGCAGAGATGGATAGATTCTTGATTTGTGTGGGTGTCAGTGATTATGGGGAGAAGGCGGGAGAATGGGGTTAGGAGGGAGAGATAGACCAGCCATGATTGGATGGCGGAGTAGACTTCACAAGTTATAGGTGTATAGGCCGCTCGGCCCATCGACTCCGCTCCGCCATTCAATCATGGCTGATCTCTGCCTCCCAATCCCATTTTCCTCTCTTCTCCCCATAAACCCTTGACACCCGTTCTGATCAAGAATTTGTCTATCTCTGCCTTAAAAATATCCACTGATTTGGCCTCCACAGCCGTCTGTGGCAAAGAATTCCACAGATTAACTACCCTCTCCATTCTAAAAGTGCGCTCTTTAACTTTGAGGCTGTGACCTCTGGTCCTAGACTCTCCCGCCAGTGGAAACATCCTCTCTACATCCGCTCTCCTCATCTATGCCTTTCATTATTCTGTAAGTTTAAATTAAAGGCCCCTTGAATGAATGAATGAATGAATGAATACATTTATTGGCCAAGTATTCACATACAAGGAATTTGCCTTGGTGCTCCGCCCGCAAGTGAAGGGCCGAATGGCCTAATTCTGCTGCTATCACGTGCTCTTGTGACCTCACGTTAACTATCCCAAGCGGAGGCTTGGCGATCGTTTCGCCGAACACCTCCGCTCGGTCCTCAATAACCAACCCGACCTCCCGGCTCAGCATTTCAACTCCCCCTTCCATTCCATATCCGACCTCTCGGTCCTGGGCCTCCTCCACGGCCAGAGTGAGCAACACCGCAAGTTGGAGGAACAGCACCTCATATTCCGCTCGGGGAGTCTGCATCCTCTGAGCTTAAGCATTGAATTTTCTCGGGCCCTGGCATTCCTTCTCTCTCTATCTCTCCCCCACCCAAGTCACACTAGCTTCTCATTCTCACACTACAAACAGCTTACAATGGCCTGATTCCTTTATCATCGATACTGTTTTGCATATCTTTCATTCATTGTTCTTTATCTCTCCACATCACCGCCTATATCTCTCGTTTCCCTGATCCCTAACCAGTCTGAAGAAGGGTCTCGACCCGAAACGTCGCCTATCTCCTTCGCTCCTTAGATGCTGCTTCACCCACTGAGTTTCTGCAGCCTTTTGTGTACCCTCGATTCTCCAGCATCTGCAGTTCCTTCTTTAACTATACTAAAGTGTTACACAAAAAGCTCCAGATCATCTGGCATCTGGAGCAACGGATGCAGTAGATGAGGTTGGAGGAGGTGCAGGTGAACCTCTGTCGGATCTGGCAGGACTGCTTGGGTCCCTGAAAGGAGTGGATGGGGGAGGTGAAGGGACAAGTGTAGCATCTCTTGCGGTTGCAAGGGAAAGTGCCCGGGGAAGGGGTGGAGCGGGAGGGAAGGGAATAATTGACAAGGGAGTTGCGGAGGGAGCGGTCTTTGCGGAAGGCAGACGGGGGGGGAGATAGGAAGATGTGGCGAGGGAGGGGTCACGTTGGAGGTGGTGAAACTTGCGGAGGACTATGTTGTATGCGCTGGCTGGTGAGGTTAAAGGTGAGGACCAGGGGGACTCTGCCCTTGTTGTGAGTGGGGGAATGGGGAGAGAGGGCAGTGTTGCGGGGTATGGAGGAGACCCTGATGCGAGCTTCATCTATTAGTGGGGGAGGGGAAACCCCGTTCTCTGAAGAACGAGGACATTTGTGATAACTATACTAAATGTGTGTTCCTCTTGATATTGTTTTCACCCTTCTAAATGGCTGCTATCTCCACCTGTTCACGGCTGGTTCTCGGACTCTTGTTTCCACAGTGGAGGAGAAGGTGCGGGAGCAGCAGGAAGCAGGGAAGCCTGTCCCTGTCATTGAAGAAGTGGTACGTACGTCTTTCATCTTATAACAGTCGTGAGAGTTTGTAGATCTGCCCTACTTATGTGTTAAGCGATACCAACACACACGCTACACACCACCATTATCTGTAATCAAGTCCGGGTTTTTCATCATACCGGCACCATCCATACTAACAAGCTGCCAGTGGTGATGCCGGCACTGTGATGCCAACATGCTGTGTAACTTTATTATATGCCAACCAGCCATCTCGAGGCTTTCTCCGCTGCCTCTGTGGGTTTTCTTGATGGCTCTTCTCCTCTCCACTCCGTTGATGTAAGCAATATAATAAACGGGGGTGGGAAGATTGCAACCTTCACGTGGTCCGCCCTGTTTCGACGAATGCAATCAACTTAGCGTGCACAATCAAATAAGATCAAATAGAACAAGTTGTCCTACAACTTTCCGCTGTACGCAAGAAGAAGATTATAATAAACGAGAAATAAAAAGGTTAGTGTGTGTGTGTGTGTGTGTATACACACATACTCACATAGAGTGATACAGCGTGGAAACGGACGCTTCAGCCAAACTTGCCCACTCCGGCCAACATGTCCCATGTACACTGCTGGTCCTCTTCCTTTCTCCTTTCTTCTCCCCCCCCCCCCCAACCCCCAACCCTACATCAGTCTGAAGAAGGGTTTTGGCCCAAAACGTTGCCTATCCCCTTCGCTCCACAGATGCTCTGCACTCGCTGAGTTTCTCCAGCACTTTTGTCTACCTTCTTCTTCTTCTTCCGTGCGGCGTGCACAGCCTAAAGTTGTTGGACAACTTGTTCTATTTGATCTTCCGTTTGTGCACGTCGAGTTGATTGCATTAGTCGAAACGGGGCGGACCACGTGAAGGTTGCAATCTTCCACCCCGTCTGCCTTCTACACTAGACCGACCTGTCTACGTTTGGTCCATATCCCTCCAAACCTGTCCTAACTATGTATCTGTCTAACTGTTTCTTAAATGTTACTATAGTCCGTGTCTCAACTACCTCCTCTGGCAGCTGGTTCCATACACCCACCGCCCTTTGTGTAAAAAAAAAAGCTACCCCTCAGATTCCTATTTAATCTTTTCCCCCTCACCTTAAACCTATTTCTTCTGGTCCTCGGTCCCCCCTACTCTGGGCAAGAGACTCTTCATCTACCCGATCTATTCCTCTCATGATTTTATACGCCTCTATAAGATCACCTCTCATCCTCCTGCGCTTCGAGGAATATATATATATATACACACACATACGTACACATACAAAACAAACAATATTAGTGCAATAATAACAATAATAGTTTCTGTACTTCAGAGGTTATTGGAGGTTGTCATGTTTAATAGCCTGATGGCTGTAGGGAAGGAGCTGTTTCCGAACCTGGGCGTTACAGTTTTCAGGCTCCTGTACCTTCTGCCCGAGATGAGAGTGTAGCCAGGGTGGTGTGGGTCTCTGATGATGCTGGCTGCCTTTTTGAGGCAGCGACTCCTGTAGATCCCTCCGATGGTGGGGAGGTCAGTACCCATGATGGACCGGGCAGTGGTCACAACTTTATGTAGTCGAATATGCAAACCAATTGCAATCTCACTAAGAAATGTCATGAGCGGAATGGATAGGGTGAATGCACAGTGTATTTTATTTGACCCAGATGTTGTCAGGCAACTAAACCATCTTTCCACAACTAGAGAGCAAGTCCTGAACTACTGTGTAGGATAGAACTGCAGATGCTGGTTTAAACCGAAGGTAGACACAAAATGCTGGAGTAACTCAGTGGGACAGGCAACATCTCTGGAGAGAAGGAATGGTGGATGTTTCGGTCCTGAACTACTATCTACCTCAGACCATTGGCGACCCTCAGACTTTTTATTTTGCTGGCTTTACCTTGCACTGAACATTATTCCCTTTATCATGTATCTGTACACTGTGTATGGCTCGATTGTGGTTAGCACACAACAAAAGCTTTTCACTGTACCTCGGTACTCATGACAATAAACTAAACTAAACTAAATAGGGGTAGGAGAAACAGAATCTTATAGCATTGGAATAACCCATTGCGCTATCTGCCAGTTAAAAATCCCGTTCCTTGAGTTATCCCCAGTCACTAATATGCTTTGCCTTGAAGATTAAGGCACTGTATGCAGTCGTTGAAGTGTCTTCTAAATGTCATGCAGGGTTCTGCCTTAACCACTCTCTCAGGCATTTCCTTCCATATTCTCACTACTATTTAGCAAAAAAAAGGTTTTCTCAACCACCCTCTAATCCCATCTATTTATCACGTTTAGGAGCAAATTCTCCCCTGTAGCTATCAGGCAATTAAACACTACAACCTCCAAATGGGCTCCAAATTACAGACATCAGGGCATTAATTTGACTTGGCATTAATATTGTTTTGATTTTGTGCGCACACTCACACACACACACATGCACGTGCACACGCACTCACACACACACACTCACGCACGCAAGCTCAAACACATGCAAACACTTTTCTGTGTGTATACAAATAGGGCGTCAACTTTCAAATGAATGCGGGTTGGGTGTTGCAGAATTTGTGACCCCGTAATCCCCATTTACAGGTGCCCTCCCCTAATTCCCCATTTACAGGTGCCCTCCCCTAATTCCCCATTTACAGGTGCCCTCCCCTAATTCCCCATTTACAGGTGCCCTCCCCTAATTCATCCATTTTACAGGTGCCCTCCCCTAATTCCCCATTTACAGGTGCCCTCCCCTAATTCATCCATTTTACAGGTGCCCTCCCCTAATTCCCCATTTACAGGTGCCCCCCCTAATTCCCCATTTACAGGTGCCCTCCCCTAATTCATCCATTTTACAGGTGCCCCCCCTAATTCCCCATTTACAGGTGCCCTCCCCTAATTCATCCATTTTACAGGTGCCCTCCCCTAATTCCCCATTTACAGGTGCCCCCCCTAATTCCCCATTTACAGATGCCCTCCCCTAATTCCCCATTTCCAGGTGCCCTCCCCTAATTCCCCATTTCCAGGTGCTCTCCCCTAATTCCCCATTTACAGGTGCCCTCCCCTAATTCCCCATTTCCAGGTGCCCTCCCCTAATTCCCCATTTCCAGGTGCCCTCCCCTAATTCCTCATTTACGTGCCCTCCCCTAATTCCCCATTTAAAGGTGCCCCCCCAATTCCCCATTTACAGGTGCCCTCCCCTAATTCCTCATTTACAGGTGCCCTCCCCTAATTCCCCATTTACAGGTGCCCTCCCCTAATTCCCCATTTACAGGTGCCCTCCACTAAGGAGAGGAGAAAGAATGATTCTGCTCCCTCCCTAGTTTCAGAACGGTTGTGGTGATGTACAGTTGTTGAATTTGCATTCTTATTGTAATGTGATTACTATTCAAGCTTTTCACTCTGTAGGACTTGGTGAACCTCGCTCCCAGGAAGCCAGACTGGTATGTGATTTTTTTTTTTAAAGTACAATGTTATTTCTTAAGAAAGTTACCCAATTTGTTTCTAATTTAATTCAGACTAGAGATACAGAGCAGAAATCAGGCGCCGACCAGCAATCCCCGCACACTAGCACCGTCCTGCGCGTGCACGCACACACGCACGTACACACACACACACACACACACACACACACACACACACACACACACACACACACACACCAAGCCAATTAACCTACAAACCTGTACATCTTTGGAGTGTGGGTGGATACAAAAGATCTCGGAGAAAACCCGGACGAGTCACGGGGAGAACGTACAAACTCCGTAACAGACAGCGCCCGTAGTCAGAATCGAACCGGTGTCTCGGGTGGTGCAAGACAGTCGCTGCGCCTACAATTTTTGCCTCTCTATTCGACCACTTCTCTGGTGTTGCCGGTCACACCGTAGACTTTCTGCCGTTGTTAAGTGGTGGTTTGCAATGCTTTTTTTTCTGATCAGGGATTTGAAAAGGGATGTGGCGAAGAAACTGGAAAAGCTGGAAAAGAGAACGCAGAGGGCCATCGCAGAACTGATCCGTAAGTAGTTTCTTCAATGGAAATTGTGGAAACCAGGCCTTAAATGACGTAAATGAAAAAAAAAAGATCTTCGAGTGTGCCTGTGCCGCGTGACAGTGAGAGTAGGAATGGAATGAGGTGGAGGATAAATGCGTTGGTTGAGGGGCTGGTGCAGTGGGCAGGGATTCAAGTTTCTTGATCACTGGGACCTCTTTTGGGGGAGGCTTGATCTGTACTAAAAGGACCGGTTTCATTTGAACCCGAGGGGGACCAATATCCTGGCAGGGAGATTTGCAAAGGCTACTGGGGAGACTTTAAACTAGAAAGGCTGGGGGGAGGGACTCGGGTAGAGGGGGCTAGGGAACAGGGTGAGGGGCAAGAGGCAGAGAAGGGAAGCACTCGGACCCAAAATGTAGGCGAGAAAGAGGAAAAAGATAATAAACAGAGAATAAGGGATGGTGGGATTCTAAAATGTGTATATTTTAATGCTAGGAGCATTGTAAGAAAGGTGGATGAACTTAGAGCCTGGATTGACACCTGGAAATATGATGATGTGGCAATCAGTGAAACATGGTTGCGGGAGGATTGGAAACTAAATATTCCAGGATTGCGTTGCTTCAGGTGTGATAGAATTGGAGGGACCAGAGGTGGAGGGGTTGCATTGCTTGTCAGAGAAGATATTACAGCAGTGCTTTGGCAGGATAGATTAGAGGGCTCGTCTAGGGAGGCTATTTGGGTGGAACTGAGAAGTGGGAACGGTGTACCAACACTTTTAGGGGTGTATTATAGACCGCCAAATGGGGAGCGAGAATTGGAAGAGCTAATATGTAAGGAGATAGCAGATATTAGTAGTAAGCACAAGGTAGTGATCGTGGGAGATTTCAATTTTCCAAAAATAGACTGGGAAACACATTCTGTAAATGGGCTGGATGGTTTGGAGTTTGTTAAATGCGTGCAGGATAGTTTTTTGCAGCAATACATAGAGGTATCGACCAGAGAAGGGGCAGTGCTGGACCTCCTGTTAGGAAATGAGGCAGGTCAGGTGACGGAGGTATGCGTTGGTGAGCATTTCGGGACCAGTGATCACAATACCATTTGTTTCAATATAATTATGGAGAGAGTCAGAACTGGACCTAGGGTTGAGATTTTTGATTGGAGAAAGGCTAACTTTGAGGGAATGCGTAAGGATTTAAAAGGAGTGAATTGGGACATTTTGTTTTATGGGAAGGATGTAGAAGAGAAATGGAGGACATTTAAAGGGGAAATTGTAAGAGTACAGAATCTTTATGTCCCTGTCCGGTTGAAAGGAAATTGTAAAAATTGGAAAGAGCCATGGTTTTCAAGGGAAATTGGACACTTGTTTAGAAAAAAGAGAGATATCTGCAATATTTATAGGAGGCACGGAGTAAATGAGGTGCTAGATGAGTATAAAGAATGTAAAAAGAATCTTAAGAAAGAAATTAGAAAGACTAAAAGATATGAGGTTGCTTTGGCAAGAAAGGTGAAAGTAAATCCAAAGGGATACTCCAGCCCTTTGTGTCTATCCTCATAGGTTCTAGGAGCAGAATGAAGCCATTCGGCCCATCAATTCTACTCTGCCATTCAATCATGGCTGATCTATCTTTCCCTCTTAACCTCATTCTCCTGCCTTCTCCCCATAACCTCTACACTCGTACTGATCAAGAATCTGCCACCTTAAAAAATATCCATTGACTTGCCTCCACAGCCTTCTGTGGCAATGTATTCCACTGATTCACCACCCTCTGACTAAAGAAATTCCTCCTCATCTCCGTCTTAAACGGCAGTCCCTTGATTCAGAGGCTGTGACCTCTAGTCATGGACATTCCGGCTAGTGGAAACGTCCTCTCATTAATATTCATTCTTCATGAATAAAGATCATTTATTTTCATTCCCACAGGGGAGAAGCTAAAGGACAACGAGGAGGACCTGGCGTCTGCCGTTGGAGCGGTGAAGCAGGAGGATTATGACTCTGAGTGAAGCCGGGTTGTTTCCAGGCCTGAAGAAGGGTCTCGACCTCAAAATGTTAACTGTTCCTTCTCTCCAGAGATGCTGTCCGTCCCGCTGAGTAACTCCAGCTTTTTGTGCCTGTCTTCAGTTTAAACCAGCATCTGCAGTTCCTTCCTACACGGTTGGTTTAAATGTCTGTGTGTCTGTCTGTGCATGTAGTGCGTGCATGTGCATCTGTGAACATGTGCCTGTCCATCTGTGTACATGTGTGCGTGCGAGCGTGGCTATCTGTGTGTGTGTGTGTGTGTGGCTATTTGTGTGTGTGTGGCTGTGTGTTTGTGCACGTGTGTGGCTATCTGTGTGTGTGTGCGCGTGTGTGTGGTTGTCTGTGTGTGTGTGTGGCTGTCTGTGTGTGCGTGTATGGCTATATGTGTGTTTGTGTGTGCACGTGTGTGGCTATCTGTGTGTGTGTTTGCGCGTATGTGGCCATCTCTGTGTGTGCGTTTGTCTGAGTGTCTGTATGCACCAGTGTGTGTCTGCCTGTGTGCGTGTGTGGCTATCTGTGTGTGTGTTTGTCTGTCTGAGAGTCTATGTGCCTCTCTGTGTGTGTGCACCAGTGTGTGTGTGTGTGTGTGTGTGACTGTCTGTGTGAGTCTGTGTCTGTGAGTGCACCTGAGAGAGTTAGTCATGTTGTGATTGCCTGTTTCCGTCAGTCACAGTGAGGTTATCATGTAGAAATAAGGAAGGGTTTTGGCCCGAAACGTCGCCTATCTCCTTCGCTCCTTCGATGCTGCTGCACCCGCTGAGTTTCTCCAGCCTTTTGTGTACCCTCCAGCCTTTTCCAGCATCTGCAGTTCCTTCTTTGACAAGGAACTGCAGATGCTGGTTTACACAAAATGACTCCGGCAGCATCTCCGGAGAACAGGGATAGGTGACGTTTATTGTCGGGACCTTTCTTCAGACACCAGACTGGACAAGCGTGCCGAGACGTCACCCACCCATGTTCTGCAGGGATGCTGCCCGACCTGAGGAGTTACTCCAGTATTTTGTGTCCTGCTAGGTTATTACTAAGCAGGTTCCTCTTTTGTTTAATCCCCAATCTTTGTGGGGTTTTGACAGTCTTTGTAGGAATGCTGTACTGATTTACAATAAAAGAACAAACAAAATCCACAGGAGTTGTTGAAATTAATCCTGACTGGAAATTTCGCACAAAATGTTGTCACTGGTCTAATGTAAGCATCTCATCACCTGTGGCTGGAGGCAGCAGGTTGGACTGTTCAATGAACTTTGTACATTTGTCGTCAATGATTTGTCGTCATTAGCGCTGTGATTTTGCCGGGATAGAGATATACGTGTGAAAATGACCACCTCCATATTCAGAGGCAGACAAAAGAGCTCGATAAACTCAGCGGGTGAGGCAGCATCTATGGAGCGAAGGAAATAGGCGACGTTTCAGGTCGAGACCCTTCAAGGGCCGAGACCCGAAACGTCGCCTATTTCCTTCGCTCTATAGATGCTGCCTCGCCCGCTGGGTTTCTCCAGCATTTTTGACTACGTTCGATTTTCTAGCATCTGCAGTTCCTTCGTAAACCTTCAGATTCAGGGACAGTTTCTTCCCAGCTGTTATCAGCCAACGGAATCATCCTACCACAACCAGAGAGCGGTCCTGACCTACTATCTACCTCATTGGTGACCCTCGGACTATCCTTGATCGGACTTTGCTGGCTTTGCCTTGCACTAAACGTTATTCCCTCATCATGTACCTGTACGCTGTGAATGGCTCGATTATAATCATGTATTGTCTTTCTGGTGACTGGACAGCATGCAACAAAAGCTTTTCACTGTACCTTCCGCCCAATTTGCCCAACATGTCCCAACTACACGAGTCCCACCAGCCCATGTTTGGCCCATATCCCTCTGAACTTGTCCTGCCCTATCCATAACTATTTCTTTAACATTGGGATAGTCCCAGCCTCAACTACCTCCTCTGGCAGCTAGTTCCATACACCCACCACCCTCTGTGTGAAAATGTTACCCCTCAGATTCCTATCAAATCTTTTCCCTTGACTTTAAATCTATGTCCTCTGGTCCTCAATTCCCCTACTCTGGGCAAGAGACAATATGCATCGACCTGATCTATTCCTCTCATGGTTTTGTACACCTCTATAAGATCACCCCTCTTCCTCCTGCGCTCCATGGAATAGAGACCCAGCCTGCTCAACCTCTCCCTATAGCTCACACCCTCTAGTCCTGGCAACATCCTCGTGAATCCTCTCACTAACCTTTTCAGTTTGACAACATCTTTTCAATAACATGGTGCTCAGAACTGAACACAATACTCTAAATGTGACGTCACCAACGTCTTATACAACTGCAACATGACCTCAGAAACTTCTATACTTAAACACTGACTGATGAAGGCCAATCTCGACCACCTAAAGCCTTCTCGATCACCCGGTCTACATGTGACTCGACCTTCAAGGCGCCTGCACTCCTATATCCAAAGTATTTCACTGCACCTCGGTACATGCAACTGTCAATAATTTAATGATACTTTAATCTACCAAATATTACAACAGGATCCATGGAACCATTTGCTTTCCTTGTATCACAATCAACCAATTCTGAAGAAGGGTCCTGACCTGAAACGTCACCTATCCATGTTCTCCACAGATGCTGCCTGACCCGCTGAGTTACTCCAGCACTCTGTGAAACGTCACCTATCCATGTTCTCCACAGATGCTGCCTGACCCGCTGAGTTACTCCAGCACTCTGTGAAACGTCACCTATCCATGTTCTCCACAGATGCTGCCTGACCCGCTGAGTTACTCCAGCACTCTGTGAAACGTCACCTATCCATGTTCTCCACAGATGCTGCCTGACCCGCTGAGTTACTCCAGCACTTGGTTTTTATTCGAGGAGCAGAATTAGGCCATTTGGCCCATCAAGTCTACTCCTCATTTCAATCATGGCTGATCTATCTCTCCCCCTCAACCCCATTTTCCTGCCTTCTCCCCATAACCCCTGACATCCATACTAATCAAGAATCCATCTATCTCTGCCTTAAAATATACATTGACCTGAACTACTATCTACTTCATTGGTGACCCTCGGACTATCCTTAATCAGACATTACTGGGTTTACCTTGCACTAAACGTTATTCCCTTATCATGTACCTGTACACTGTCGACGGCTCGATTGTAATCATGTATTGCCTTTCCGCTGACTGGTTAGCACGCAACAACAGCTTTTCACTGACAACAGGTGCAGGAATAGGCCATTCGGCCCTTCGAGCCAGCACCGCCATTCAATGTGATCATGGCTGATCATCCCCAATCAGTACCCCGTTCCTGCCTTCTCACAGCTTAAGGATAAGGGGGAAATCCTTTAGGACCGAGATGAGAAGGAATTTTTTCACACAGAGAGTGGTGGGTCTCTGGAACTCTCTGCCACGGAGGGTAGTTGAGGCCAGTTCATTGGCTATATTTAAGAGGGAGTTAGATGTGGCCCTTGTGGCTAAGGTCATCAGAGGGTATGGAGAGAAGGCAGGTACGGGATATCGAGTTGGATGATCAGCCATGATCATATTGAATGGCGGTGCAGGCTCGAAGGGCCGAATGCACCTAATTTCTATGTTTCTCCCCATATCCCCTGACTCCGCCATTTTTAGGATGCAGGGAAAAAATTCCCGATGTTGGGGGGAGTCCAGAACCAGGGGTCCCATTTTTTTTTGAACGAGGGGTAGGCCATTTAGGACTGAGATGAGAAACTTTTTCACCCAGTGTGTTGAGAAGCTGTGGAATTCTCAGCAACAGAAGGCAGTGGAGGCCGATTCACTGGATGTTTTCAAGAGAGAGTTATTATTATTAATTTTAAAAAAATTATTATTTAATTCTTTATTTCAAACAGAATAAAGAATAAAAAGCAAGTGTGAAACAGCATACAAAAACCAAAACAAGAATATTTATGAAGTGTCATAAACAGTATCTATAGATAAATGAAATTGTGTGTGTCTGTAAAGGAGCAGGAAGGAGCCAAAACGTATTAATTCCCACCCCTTATTCAACTGCTTATAATTATCTTATACAAATTTAGCAGCTATATCAGGACTGGGATGTCAGGTCTTTCATATGAGGAAAGATTGGATAGACTCGGCTTGTACTCGCTGGAATTTAGAAGATTGAGGGGGGATCTTATAGAAACTTACAAAATTCTTAAGGGGTTGGACAAGCTAGATGCTGGAAGATTGTTCCCGATGTTGGGGGAGTCCAGAACAAGGGGTCAGTCTAAGGATAAGGGGGAATTCCTTTAGGACCGAGATGAGGAAAACATTCTTTACACAGAGAGTGGTGAGTCTCTGGAATTCTCTGCCACAGAAGGTAGTTGAGGCCAGTTCATTGGCTATATTTAAGAGGGCGTTAGATGTGGCACTTGTGGCTAAAGGGATCAGGGGGTATGGAGAGAAGCCAGGTACGGGATACTGAGTTGGATGATCAGCCATGATCACATTGAATGGCGGTGCAGGCTCGAAGGGCCGAATGGCCTACTCCTGCACCTATTTTCTATGTTTCTATATGTACACCATATGTACACCAGCAGCTATATGTACACCACATGTACACCAGCCGCTATATGTACACCACATGTACACCAGCAGCTATATGTACACGAGCAGCTATATGTACACCACATGTACACCAGCCTCTATAGGTACACGAGCAGCTATATGTACACCACATGTACACCAGCCGCTATATGTACACCACATGTACACCAGCCGCTATATGTACACCACATGTACACCAGCAGCTATATGTACACCACATGTACACCAGCCGCTATATGTACACCACATGTACACCAGCCGCTATATGTACACCACATGTACACCAGCCGCTATATGTACACCACATGTACACCAGCCGCTATATGTACACATGTACACCAGCAGCTATATGTACACCACATGTACACCAGCAGCTATATGTACACTAAATTATTTACATTTATACACTAATCAAATATTTACAAAGCCATACAAAAAAAAGAGAAATAAAAAAAGATGTAGCTCTTGGGGCTAACGGAATCAAGGAATATGGGGAGAAGGCAGGAACGGGGTACTACTTCTGGATGATCAGCCATGATCACATTGAATGGCGGTGCTGGCTCGAGGGGCCGAATGGCCTCCTCCTGCACCTATTTTCTATGCTTCGATCACAGTTTGTTTTGGGTAATATCGTCTATCTGGGGATGCTGCCTGACCCACTGTTACTCCGGCACTCCTTCAGTACAAACTGGGACGATGCTCCCGGCAAGCGGATTCACCTCGTCGCCACTCCGAGCCACCGGGTGCGAGGCGGGATCGCATGCGAGGTGGAACGCTCAGGGGGAGGTGGACCGACGAGAACAATGGAGGAGAAGGGGGCAATTGTGAGCAACTTTGGGCCCCATATCTGAGGACGGATGTGCTGTCTCTGGAAAGGGTCCAGAGGAGGTTTACAAGAATGATCCCAGGAACCTATGATGAGCGTTTGTTGGCACTGGGCCTGTACCCGCTGGAGTTTGGAAAATAAGTAAGTCAGTAAGTAAGTTTATTGGCCAAGTATTTACATACAAGGAATTTGCCCTGGTGCTCCGCCCGCATATGAAGGGCCGAATGGCCTAATTCTGCTGCTATCACGTGCTCTTGTGACCTCACGTTAACTATCCCAAGCGGAGGCTGGACGATCGTTTCGCCGAACACCTCCGCTCGGTCCGCAATAACCAACCCGACCTCCCGGTGGCTCAACACTTCAACTCCCCCTCCCATTCCATATCCGACCCCTCTGTCCTGGGCCTCCTCCACGGCCAGAGTGAGCAACACCGCAAGTTGGAGGAACAGCACCTCATATTCCGCTTGGGGAGTCTGCATCCTCTGGGCTTAAACATTGAATGTTCTCAATTCTGTTAACCCTTGCTGCCTCCTCCCCTTCCCACCTCTCCCCCAGCCCTCGGGCCCTGGCATTCCCCCTCTCTCTATCTCTCCCCCACCCAAGTCGCACTAGCTTCTCATTTTCACACTACAAACAGCTTACAATGGCCTGTTTCCTTTATCATCGATACTTTTTTGCATATCTTTCATTCATTGTTCTTTATCTCTCCACATCACCGTCTATATCTCTCGTTTCCCTGATCCCTGACCAGTCTGAAGAAGGGTCTCGACCCGAAACGTCGCCTATCTCCTTCGCTCCTTAGATGCTGCTGCACCCGCTGAGTTTCTCCAGCTTTTTGTGTAACCCTCGATTCTCCAGCATCGCAGTTCCTTCTTTAACAAAACAGAATAGTAAAAGGCTTGGATAGAGTGGATGTGGAGAGGATGTTTCCACTAGTGGGAGAGTCTAGGACCAGAGGTCACAGCCTCAGAATGAAAGAACGCCCCTTTAGGAAGGAGATGAGGAATTTCTTTAGTCAGACAGTTGTGAATCTGTGTTATTCTTTGCCACAGAAGGCTGTGGAGGCCAAGTCAGTGGATATTTTAAAAGCAGAGATAGATAGATTGTTGATTAGTCAGGGGTTATGGGGAGCAGGCAGGAGAATGGGGTTAGGAGGGAGAGATAGATCAACCATGATTGAATGGCGGAGTAGACTCGATGGGCCGAATGGCCTAATTTTGCTCCTATTCCTTATGACCCGGAGTGGGGGGCCGCAAAGAACGAAGGGAGACCGCAGGGGGGTGGGAGGGACAAGCTGTAGAGAAGACTGTCCACATTTCTGGATAGAAGGAATGGGTGACTGAGAGACGGAGCTCAGTCTGAAGATGGGTCTTGGCCCAAAATATCGCCCATTGCTTCCCTCCAGAGATGCTGCCCGTCTCTATCTTCTATCTTCGGTGTAAAGCAGCATCTGCAGTTCCTTCCTGCACCGAGAAGACTGTTCGGTATCCTTGTAACTTTGTGTCGGTGCCAGATACGTGGCCGCTCTTGCGTTCTGCCGCGTTTGCATGCAAAAACAAATCTTTTCACTGTACCTAGGTACATGTGACAATAATATATCATTCATTCATTCTTTCACCTTCCACAGGGTTTATGGGGAGAAGGCAGGAGAATGAGGGAGAGATATGATTCAATTCTAATAACGTGAAAGTTGACATCATTCTCTGGACAAGCCAGCTCCCAAATCAAAACAATAATTTTCTCCTTCAGCACGCCCGAAATGCAATGTGCGCCTTCTGTAACATGCACCACAATTATCAGCTTTTGCTAAACCACAGACAGACACAAAATGCTGGAGTAACTCAGCGGGACAGGCAGCATCTCTGGAGAGAAGGGATGGGTGACGTTTCGGGCCGAGAATCTTCTTCAGACTGAGGGATGTGGGAGAGGGAAACTACAGGCATGAGGAGGTTGAGAACAAATCAGAGCCGGCACCGGAGGCAAACGAGCCCACAATGGTCCATTGTTGGCTGTGGAGGAGCGGATCACGGATACGAACAGTGAAACCATAGTAGGTTGGCTAGGGTGGGAGAGAGGGGGACTGCATAGAGATATGGAAGGGTAAGGTGTGAAAACAACAGATCAAAGCAAACCACGTCAGCTTACGGCTTTTGGCACCAATGGAGGAGACGTACAGACAGGAGAGAATACATCTACCGGCTGTTTTAGGCGTATATTGCTTGTAAATTGAGCAATACTCTACTAATACAACAGAGTGATATCATCAACAGCTGCCAAGCTTTTTAAGTCTGAAGAAGGAACTCGACCCGAAACGGCACCTATTCCTTTTCTCCAGAGATGTTGTCTAACCCGTTGAGTTACTCCAACTTTTTGTGTCTATCATCGGTGTAAGCCAGCATCTGCAGTTCCTTACATACTCTGTTGTGCCGCAGCAAGCAAGAATTTAATGGGCCACATGACAACAAAACATTCTTGACTCCACACAAGCTGTTTAACAAGGCAGCTCACCAGCGCCATCTCATGGGCACGAAGATAAGACACAAAGTGCTGGAGTCACTCAGCGGGTCAGGCAGTATCTCAATGCTGCTTTTTATCTGCCGCACGTGCAATTCTCTGCCTCAGAGGGCGGTGGAGGCCGGTTCTCTGGATACTTTCAAGAGAGAGCTAGATAGGGCACTTAAAGAAAGCGGAGTCAGGGGATATGGCCCACTCATAGAAACTTAGAAAATAGGTGCAGGAAGAGGCCATTGGGCCCTTCGAGCCAGCACCGCCATTCATTGTGATAATGGCTGATCGTCCGCTATCAATAACCCGTGCCTGCCTTCTCCCCATATCCCTTGACTCCACTAGCCCCTAGAGCTCTATCTAACTCTCTCTTAAATCCATGCAGTGACCTGGCCTCCACTGCCCTCTGTGGCAGGGAATTCCACAAATTCACAACTCTCTGGGTGAAAAAGTTTTTTTCTCACCTCAGTCTTAAATGGCCTCCCCTTTATTCTAAGACTGTGGCCCCTGGTTCTGGACTCGCCCAACATTGGGAACATTTTTCCTCTATCCAGCTTGTCCAGTCCTTTTATAATTTTATATGTTTCTATAAGATCCCCCCTCATCCTTCTAAACTTCAGTGAATACAATACTCCTTCACCTATTGTCTGTTATTGTCAGTCTGGTTGACCCTCGTACTCGCCATGTACTCCATGGACCGACGTCCCTCTCTCCTTGCTCGGACACCAAAAGGCGCTGAAGGCATTACCCCTGGTTCACCCTCCTAGCGAACAGGAATAGGTAATATTTTGGGTCAGAACCCTTCTTCAGACTGTATTGAGGTCATTGGGGGCATTCACAATAGGTTCACCGCCATCAGACGGCTGCGGAGGCCAAGTCAGTGGATATATTTAAGGCAGAGATAGATAGAGTTTTGATCAGTACGGGTGTCAGGGCTTATCATAGAATCATAGAATCATAGAAAATAGGTGCAGGAGGAGGCCATTCGGCCCTTCGAGCCTGCACCGCCATTCAATATGATTATGGCTGATTGGGTTATGGGGAGAAGGCAGGAGAATGGGGTTAGGAGGGAGAGATAGATCAGCCATGATTGAATGGGGGGGGGTAGACTCGAAGGGCCGAATGGCCCAATTGTGTTCCTATCCCTTGTCACCTTGTGATCAGGGCCAGACCACGTAGTCGGTCCCGGGTGGGGGGGTGGGTGGGTGAACGGTGCTTCCGGGTTGCGTCATGACATCACACAAGGACGCCAGGGGCGGCGACGTTACGCGCAGGTGACGGAGACGTCACGCGTCGGGGTGGAAGGGGAGGGGTTGGGAGCAGTGACGACACACGCAGGGGCACGTCATGGTGCACGTGGGGCGGGGCCGGGCTGGGAGACGCGGCGGGTGGCGTCAGACGTCGGGCGGACGCGGAGCGGGCGGCGGGTGACGTCAGACGTCGGGCGGACACGGGGGGAGGGTGACGTCGGACGTCGGGCGGACACGGAGCGGACGGCGGGTGGCGTCAGACGTCGGGCGGACACGGAGCGGACGGCGGGTGAGTGAAGGGGCGCCGGGGTCGGGGTGCGCGTGTGTGGGACAGAGGGGCTGAAGCAGGGGGCGCGCACTTAGGCCTCCCCGTCCCGTCCCGGGCCTGGTCCCCACCTCCTGACCCCCCCCCCCCCCCACACACTCACACACACACCATCCCTGATCCTCTGACACTGGGCCGAACCCCTCACCTTCTGGTCCTGATCCCACACCCCTGGACCCCCCCCCCCCCCCCACACACACCCGACCCCTGGCCCACAACTCTGGTCTGCATCCACACCCCCACATCCACACCCCTGCCCCGCACCCCCACACCCCCACATCCACACCCCTGCCCCGCACCCCCACACCCCCACATCCACACCCCTGCCCCGCACCCCCACACCCCCACATCCACACCCCTGCCCCGCACCCCCACACCCCCACATCCACACCCCTGCCCCGCACCCCCACACCCCTGCCCCGCACCCCCACACCCCCACACCCCCACATCCACACCCCTGCCCCGCACCCCCACACCCCCACACCCCTGCCCCACACCCCCACATCCACACCCCTGCCCCGCACCCCCGCACCCCTGCCCCGCACCCCCACACCCCTGCCCCACACCCCCACACCCCCACATCCACACCCCTGCCCCGCACCCCCGCACCCCCACACCCCTGCCCCGCACCCCCACACCCCCACATCCACACCCCTGCCCCGCACCCCCACACCCCCACACCCCTGCCCCACACCCCCACACCCCCACATCCACACCCCTGCCCCGCACCCCACACCCCTGCCCCGCACCCCCACACCCCTGCCCCGCACCCCCACAACCCCTGCCCCGCACCCCCACAACCCCTGCCCCGCACCCCCACACCCCCACACCCCCACATCCACACCCCTGCCCCGCACCCCCACACCCCCACACCCCTGCCCCGCACCCCCACACCCCCACATCCACACCCCTGCCCCGCACCCCACACCCCTGCCCCGCACCCCCACACCCCTGCCCCGCACCCCCACAACCCCTGCCCCGCACCCCCACACCCCTGCCCCGCACCCCCACAACCCCTGCCCCGCACCCCCACAACCCTGCCCCGCACCCCCACACCCCTGCCCCGCACCCCCACAACCCCTGCCCCGCACCCCCACACCCCTGCCCCGCACCCCCACAACCCCTGCCCCGCACCCCCACACCCCTGCCCCGCACCCCCACACCCCTGCCCCGCACCCCCACACCCCTGCCCCGCACCCCCACAACCCCTGCCCCGCACCCCCACAACCCCTGCCCCGCACCCCCACACCCCTGCCCCGCACCCCCACAACCCCTGCCCCGCACCCCCACAACCCTGCCCCGCACCCCCACACCCCTGCCCCGCACCCCCACAACCCCTGCCCCGCACCCCCACACCCCTGCCCCGCACCCCCACACCCCTGCCCCGCACCCCCACACCCCTGCCCCGCACCCCCACACCCCTGCCCCGCACCCCCACACCCCTGCCCCGCACCCCCACACCCCTGCCCCGCACCCCCACAACCCCACACCCCTGCCCCACACCCCCACACCCCTGCCCCGCACCCCCACACCCCTGCCCCGCACCCCCACACCCCTGCCCCGCACCCCCACACCCCTGCCCCGCACCCCCACACCCCTGCCCCGCACCCCCACACCCCTGCCCCGCACCCCCACACCCCTGCCCCGCACCCCCACACCCCTGCCCTGCACCCCCACACCCCTGCCCTGCACCCCCACACCCCTGCCCCGCACCCCCACACCCCTGCCCTGCACCCCCACACCCCCACACCCCTGCCCCGCACCCCCACACCCCTGCCCCGCACCCCCACACCCCTGCCCCGCACCCCCACACCCCTGCCCCGCACCCCCACACCCCTGCCCCGCACCCCCACACCCCTGCCCTGCACCCCCACACCCCTGCCCCGCACCCCCACACCCCTGCCCTGCACCCCCACACCCCCACACCCCTGCCCCGCACCCCCACACCCCTGCCCCGCACCCCCACACCCCTGCCCCGCACCCCCACACCTCTGCCCCGCACCCCCACACCCCTGCCCCGCACCCCCACAACCCCTGCCCCGCAACCCCACACCCCTGCCCCGCACCCCCACACCCCTGCCCCGCACCCCCACAACCCCTGCCCCGCACCCCCACAACCCCTGCCCCGCACCCCCACACCCCTGCCCCGCACCCGCACCCCCACACCCCTGCCCAACCCCACAACCCTGCCCCGCACCCCCACACCCCTGCCCCGCACCCCCACACCCCTGCCCCGCACCCCCACACCCCTGCCCCGCACCCCCACACCCACAACCCCTGCCCCGCACCCCCACACCCACAACCCCTGCCCCGCACCCCCACAACCCTGCCCCGCACCCCCACACCCCTGCCCCGCACCCCCACACCCCCACACCCCTGCCCCGCACCCCCACACCCACACCCCTGCCCCACACCCCCACAACCCTGCCCCGCACCCCCACAACCCTGCCCCGCACCCCCACAACCCTGCCCCGCACCCCCACAACACTGCCCAACCCCACAACACTGCCCAACCCCACAGACACCCCCACACATCCCACATACACACCCATACCCCTGCCCAACCCCCCCCCCCCCCCCGCACCCACACCCACATGTCCACACCCCTGGCCTGCACCCACACCCCCACACACACACCCATACCCACAACCACACACACATGCCCACACTCCTGGCCTGCACCCACATCCATACCCCTGCCCAATCCCCTACACACACACACACACATCCCTGGCCCACAACCACACACATAGAAACATAGAAAATAGGTGCAGCAGGAGGCCATTCGGCCCTTCGAGCCTGCACCACCATTCAATATGATCATGGCTGATCATCCAACTCAGTATCCCGTACCTGCCTTTTCTCCATACCCTCTGATCCCTTTAGCCACAAGGGCCACATCTAACTCCCTCTTAAATATAGCCAATGAACTGGCCTCAACTACCCTCTGTGGCAGAGAGTTCCAGAGACCCACCACTCTCTGTGTGAAAAAAGTCCTTCTCATCTCGGTCTTAAAGGATTTCCCCCTTATCCTTAAGCTGTGACCCCTTTTCCTGGACCTCCCCAACATCGGGAACAATCTTCCTGCATCTAGCCTGTCCAACCCCTTAAGAATCTTGTAAGTAACTTTTTGCTCACATGCCCACACCCCAGCGACCACCCTCACACACACATGCCCACACCCCAGCGACCACCCTCACACACACATGCCCACACCCCAGCGACCACCCTCACACACACATGCCCACACCCCAGCGACCACCCTCACACACACATGCCCACACCCCAGCGACCACCCTCACACACACACATGCCCACACCCCTGGCCCACATTCACACCCCAGCCACCACCCTCACCTTCTGACCCTGAACCCACACCACACACCCCTCATCCCCCCACACACACACACCCATCGACCCCTGGCAAACATCCACACCCCGACCCTCTGACAGTCTCCACCCTCACCTTCTGCCCCCTCGGCCGGTCCACCACCCTACCTCCTACTGGACCTCCCCCGCCCCAAACTCGAACCCTTCAGCACCCCATCATTGACCCTGCCCCCCTCAACTGCTCCTCACCCTCACCCCTCGCCTTCTGACCCGACCCCTCAGCTGCCAGCCTCCTCCCCTAACCCCTCAGCCGCCGAACACTGACCCCAACCCCTCAACTGGACCTCCCGCACCCCTGGCCTTCACGCCCTGAACCCTACCCACCATCAACCCCGTCTGTTCCAAACCGCCCCTGCCTTCACCCCTGCCTCCTGACCCTGACCCCTCAACCGACCTTACGTACCCTTGACCCCTGCCCTCACCTCCCGCCCCTAATCTCTCATTTCTCCCACTATGCTGGAGAAACTGAGCGGGTGAGGCAGCCTGAAGAAGGGTCTCGACCCGAAACGTCATCCATTCCTTTGCTCCGTAGATGCCGCCTCATCCGCTGAGTTTCTACAGCATTTTTGTCTACCTTCGATTGTTCCAGCATCTGCAGTTCCTTCTTAAACATCTCTCCCACTATGTTTAGTATAGAGATACAGCGCAGAAACAGGACCTACAGCCCACCAAGTCCGCACCGACCAGCGATCCCCGTACACTGACACTATCCTACACACACTCACTGAGGACATTTTACATTTATACCAAGCCAATTAACTGACAAGCCTGTACGTCTTTGGAGTGTGGGAGGAAACCGAAGATCTCGGAGCAAACCCACGCAGTTCATGGGGAGAACGTGCAAACTCCGTACAGGCAGCGCCCGTATTCGGGATCGAACCCGGGTCTCCGGCGCTGTGAGGCGGCAACTCTACCGCAGCGCCACTCTACCGCTGCGCCCCTCATTCATTCTTCTCCCCCCCCCACCCTGTGAATGAGATGCCGGAAGGGTGGCTGGGAGCCCAGGATATTGGGAAACATCTGTGGGCTAGAGAGGGAAGTTTGTGCACAACGAATACTGGGGCCATGCACTGTATCGTCTATCCACTGACCATTTTGTGTTAGGGAGGAACTGCAGATGCTGGTTTAAACCGAAGATAGACACAAAAAGCTGGAGAACACGGCGGGACAGGCAGCATCTCTGGAGAGAAGGAACAGGTGACATTTCGGGTCGAGACTTCTTCAGGCTCACTGTCCTTCTGAGTTACTCCAGTTTTTTGGACAATAGACAATAGGTGCCGGACTAGGCCATTCGGCCCTTTGAGCCATTCAAGATACAAGATACATTTATTTGTCACATGTACCAGTTGGTACAGTGAAATGTGTGGTCACCATGCAGCCAAATAACAAAATAAAAAATACAACGCACGATAGAGTCCAACATAAACATCCCCCCTCCACAGCAGAATCAAAGTTTCCCACTGTGAGGGAATGCACCAAAGTCAGTCCTCTTCCTCTGATGTCCTCAATGTGATCATGGCTGATCATCCCCAATCAGTACCCCGTTCCTGCCTTTTCCCCATATCACCTGACTCCGCTATCTTTAAGAGCCCTATTTAGCTCTCTCTTGAAAGCATCCAGAGAGCCGGCACCACCCTCTGAGGCAGAGAATTCCGCAGACTCACAACTCTCTGTGTTTCCTGTTCTCCATTCTAAATGGCTTAGCCCTTATTCTTAAACTGCGGCCCCTGGTTCTGGACTCCCCCAACATTGGGAACATGTTTCCTGCCTCTAGCGTGTCCAAACCCTTAATAATCTTATGTGTTTCAATAATTATATGTTTCGACCCGAAACGTCGCCTATCTCCTTCGCTCCTTAGATGCTGCTGCACCCGCTGAGTTTCTCCAGCTTTTTGTGTAACCCTCGATTCTCCAGCATCTGCAGTTCCTTTTTTAACACTTTGTCTACTCCACTGCGATATCTCCTCAAGGTATGCCTACTTTGAAGAAGTTCTCCTCCTCCCTACGAAGACAATTTCACAACCTCCTCTCTAACTGCTCCCACTCTGTGATACCCCCTTCCCTATCTTTCATTCATTGTTCTTTATCTCTCGACATCACTGTCTATATCTCTTGTTTCAATAGAGAGCTAGATAGGGCTCTTATAGATGCTGCCGCACCCGCTGAGTTTCTCCAGCACTTTTGTCTACCGTAGAATTAGGCCAGTTTAGTTCATTGTCATGTGTACTGAGGTACAGTGAAAAGCTGACTCCACTATCCTTAAGAGCCCTATCTAGCTCTCTATTGAAACAAGAGATCCCTGACCAGTCTGAAGAAGGGTCTCGACCTGAAACGTCGCCTATCTCCTTCGCTCCTTAAATGCTGCTGCACCCGCTGAGTTTCTCCAGCCTTTTGTGTAACCCAAAATCCCCTCTCATCCTTCTAAGGAGTATACAAGCCCAGCTGCTCCATTCTCTCAGCATATGACAGTCCCGCCATCCTGGGAATTAACCTTGTAAACCTACGCTGCACTCCCTCAATAGCAAGAATGTGCTTCCTCAAATTAGGGGACCAAAACTGTGCACAATACTCCAGGTGTGGGCTCACTAGGGCCCTGTACAACTGTAGAAGGACCTCTTTGCTGCAATACTCAACTCCTCTTGTTATAAAAGCCAACATGCCATTCTCTTTCTTCACTGCCTGCTGTACCTGCATGCTTACTTTCATTGACTGATGAGCAAAGACCCCCAGATCCCGTTGTACTTCCCCTTTTCCCAATTTGACACCATTTAGATAGTAATCTGCCTTCCTGTTTTTGCCACCAAAGTGGATAACCTCACATTTATCCACATTAAACTGCATCTGCCATGCATCTGCCCACTCCCCCAACCTGCCCAAGTCACCTACACTGAGCTTTTTTGTCGTTTATTATGGGTTTTGCAGAGCACTATGTTTACGTATTTGTTATGCTGTTGCAAGTCAGAATCTCATTGTTCTGTCTTGGGACCTATGACAATAAGATACTCTTGAGTGTAACTCGGTGGGTCTGGCAGCATCTCTAGAGAAAAGGAATGGGTGACGTTTCGGGTCAAGATATTTTCTCAGACAGTAAAGAAGGGTGTGGAGCCGAAACGTCTCCAACTCCTTTCCTCCAGAGCTACTGCCTGACGTGCTGAGTTAGCTGCGGGCCAGGGGAGAACGAGTTACAGACGATGAGACTCAACACGACGACTTTCAGTGCGTAACAAAGAACGGCAGATGCTGGAAAAAATCGAAGGTAGACACAAAATGCTGGAGTAACTCAGCGGGTGAGGCAGCATCTACGGAGAGAAGGAATGGGTGACGTTTTGGGTCGAGACCCTTCTTCAGACTTTGAAGCTGGTACGACTTGAGTGGGGAAAAGATGGAGAGAGAGGGGATGCAAGGGTTACTATAGAGAAATCAATATTCAATAGACAATAGGTGCAGGAGTAGGCCATTCAGCCCTTCGAGCCAGCACTGCCATTCAATATGATCATGGCTGATCATCCACAATCAGCACCCCGTTCCTGCGATCTCCCCATATCCCCTGACTCCGCTATTTTGAAGAGCCCTATCTAGCTCTCTCTTGAAAATATCCAGAGAACCCCCCTCCACCACCCTCTGAGGCAGAGAATACCACAGACTCACCACTCTCTGTGAGAAAAAGTGTTTCCTCGTCTCCGTTATAAATGGCTTACTCCTTATTCTTCGCAAGTTATGAGGTCGGTCCAGACCCTTCTTCAGACCCAGGAAGAAGCTGCCTCTGTGTCTGGTGGTGCGTGCCTTCAAGCTTTAGCATCTCCCTGCCATTCAGTAGCGGGGACTCCAGGGTCTGAGCTACAGGGAGAGGTTGAGCAGGCTGGGACTCTATTCCTTGGAGCGCAGGAGGATGAGAGGTGATCTTATAGAGGAGTATTAAATAATCTTTCATAAATGATAGGAATAGAATTGCCAACGTTGCCTATTTCCTTCACTCCATAGATGCTGCCGCACCCGCTGAGTTTCTCCAGCACTTTTGTCTACCGTAGAATTAGGCCAGTTTAGTTCATTGTCACGTGTACTGAGGTACAGTGAAAAGCTGACTCCGCTATCCTTAAGAGCCCTATCTAGCTCTCTATTGAAAGCATCCAGAGAACCTGCCTCCACCGCCCTCTTGAGGCAGAGAATTGCACAGACTCACCACTCTCTGTGAGAAAAAGTGTTTCCTCGTCTCTGTTCTAAATGGCTTCATACCACAGGGTTGTGTTATTCCAGCTTTTTGCGTCCAACTTTGGTTTAAACCAGCACGAGAGGTTGCTTCCTGCACACTTGCGAGTAATATGTGTTTTTATCTCAGGTGGGATGAGGAGTGAGGTGTGAAGCGAGTACCTGTCCTGCGATGACGATGACAGCCCGACTGTTCCCCCGGTGTATCCGGCACCTCAGCGCGTCGTTGCTCGCCGTGCCAGCCTGTGCCGGCTCGGCCGCCCGCCGCGGGAGGGTGGCGCCCGGACGCCGCTGGTCCTGCGTGCCGTCTGCCGGGCTGCACGCGTCCGCCGCCCGCCGCCAGACCGACCCCTCGCCCTCCGCCACCGCCGCCGAGCGGCACCACCCCCGGCAGCCCGAGCGCACCCAGGCCGAGGAGCTGATCGAATCGGCCGACACCGTGGAGCAGCTCCTGCAGCTCCCCGCCCGCCAGAAGGTCACCGGCAATCAGGCCGCCGCCGCGCTCATCCGCCTGTGCGGCATGGTGGCTGGCGAGAAGCCGCTGGTGGACACCGTCACCGAGGATCCGCGCTTCCAGCAGCTCTTAAACACCATCGACAGCCAGGTCAGTTTAGACAATTGACAACAGGTGAAGTGAATACTTTATTGCCACATGTGACAAGTCCCAGTGAAAGTCGTTGCTTGGGTATGCGATGGTCGCCCCATTAAGGGCACTGACAACGTTATAATGTATCCCGTGCCAGGCCCACCCTTGTTCCCCTCTGCCCCCCACACACTCACCTTCAACCCCTCCCCCCCCCCCCCCCCCATGGTGGCAGAGAATTGCACAGACTCACAACTCTCTGTGTGAAAAAGTATAAAGGGTAGTCCAAACAGGACTGAGATGAAGAAAAACGTTTTCACCCGCAGAGTTGTGAATCTGTGGAATTCTCTAACACAGAAAGCAGTGGAGGCCGATTCACTGGATGTCTTCAGGACAGAGTTAGATGTAGCTCTTAGGGCTAACGGAATCAAGGGATATGGGGAGAAAGCAGGAACGGGGTACTGATTGTGGATGATCAGCCATGATCACATTGAATGGCGGTGCTGGCCTGTAGGGTCGAATGGCCTACTCCTCGCCTATTGTCTGTGTTTGTAAATTAATAACCATTGCTGTTGGCTGCAACCTTCCCTCCATTGATGAACTGTGCACTGCAAGGGCCAGGAAGCGAGCGGGCGAGATCATCTCTGACCCCTCTCACCTTGGCCACAAACTCTTTGAATCACTTCCCTCTGGAAGGCGACTCCGGACTGTCAAAGCTGCCACAGCCAGACATAGCAACAGCTTTTTTTCCACGAGCAGCAGCACTACTCAATAACCAACAGTCTGTCGCCTCCTTGTGCTCTGGTATTTTATTTCATTCTTCACATGTTTAAATTATAACGTCTGATTTTTAATTGTCTACTGTATATCGTGTGGCTACTTGCGAGCAAAGCACCAAGGCAAATTCCTTGTACGTATACATATAACCATATAACAATTACAGCACGGAAACAGGCCTTCTCGGCTCTTCCAGTCCGCGCCGACCATTTATTTTCCCCTAGTCCCATCTACCTGCACTCAGACCATACCCCTCCATTCCCTTCCTGTCCATATACCTACCCACTTTACTTTTAAATGTTAAAATCGATCCTGCCTCCACCACTTCTGCTGGAAGATCATTCCACACAGCCACCACTCTCTGAGTAAAGACGTTCCCCCTCATGTTACCCCTAAACTTCTGTCCTTTAATTCTCATGTCATGACCTCTTGTTTGAATCTACCCTACCCTCAATGGGAAAAGCTTATCCACGTCAACTCTGTCTATCCCTTTCATCATTTTAAAGACCTCAATCAAGTCCCCCCTTAACCTTCTGCGCTCCAAAGAATAAAGAATAAAGACCTTTGTTAATGAAGTGTATTCTGTTCAATTCAATTCATAACTATAAGGTTCAAATAGTTCATAACTATAAGGTTCAGGACGAAACTAACCCACCAGACCTGTGGTTGCAATGTTTAAGAAAGAACTGCATCGAAGGTCGACAAAAATGCTGGAGAAACTCAGCGGGTGAGGCAGCATCTATGGAGCGAAGGAATAGGCGACATTTTGGGTCAGAACCAGACCATAATAGCGGGAAACCAAAATATGTAGTGACACCAAAAATAATGTTGAGACCGTATTCTTGGGCCAAATAAAGTTGTGTTATATTTAGCTTGGGGGTTTTATTTAGCTTCGGAGTGCTGGGGTAACTCAGCGGGTCAGGCAGCATCTCTGGATAGGTGACGTTTTGGGTTGAGACCCTTCTTCAGAGTCCCGACCCAGAATGTCACCTATCCACATTCCCCAGAGATGCTACCTGACCCGCTGATTTACTCTGTTTAAGAAAGAACTGCAGATGCTGGACAAATCAAAGTCCAAAAATGCTGGAGAAACTCAACAGGTGAGGCAGCATCTACGGAGAGAAGGACTAGGCGACGTTTCAGGTCGAGACCAAGAGTTTCTCCAGCATTTATGTCGACCTGTGGTTGCAATGTTGTCATTTTGCTCTCAGATATCGGTCGTGTGGAACGGGAACTTGATTGGCCTGCTGCGGAGTCTCTTTGCGATCGGACTGGACGCCAGCCACCCGGTCGTCCGGTCCGTGGAGACGGAGGTGCACTGGCGGCTGAGGCGGCTGACCTTCCGAAACCTCACCTCGCTCGTCGACTTCTACACCAGCTCTGCACGGTCGGAGCAGCAGAAGTTGCTGCTGAGCGACCTGGTCAAGCACGTGGAGCTGCGGTGGGCGGAGATCTCCGACGCAAAGACCGTGGCCTTGTTAATGGTCAAACTCGGACATCTGTCCAGCACGCTGATGGACAAACTGGAGGACAAGGTACGTGCAGGAAAGAACAACCAATGCTTTTTTTTTCAAAATTGAAGGTAGCGCAGTGACACATTTTCATATCGTTTCCAGGATTCTCTCCTTTAGTTAACAATGTTACAACATTTTGAGATTTAAAAAATCAAGTCTGCAATTTATCCCATCAGATAAAGCATAAAAATAAGTTTAATTTGACACCTAATTCACTTTCATATCTTCAGTATTAAAAAAGTTAGGGCCATTTTCATACTCGGAAATTAGCAACTTGCTTCCTATTGCTTTTCTATTGACTTGTCACAAAAGTTGTGATCAAGGACAGTCAAAAGCCCATAACTTCCTTAAAATTTAAGAGAACTGAAAGAAATTTTCAGTTATTATAGATTGAAGTATTCTGAAACACATATGAAACAATCTTACTTGGATGACCTGAAATTAAAGCATATAACTAGTTAGTTACCCGATTGTAGCCAATTACAAAATTCAATTACTAGATCCAAACATTTATCCATTTCTTAAGAAAAAATTAAAAAGAAATTTAAAGCCTAAGTGTCCAATTAACAGTCACACAATAATTCACAATAAAACATGATTTTTAAATCTAATTGTCATTAATTTATGAGCCAAATTGAAGGAATTCAGTGTTTAATGCCTGTAAATTAATGGGCATTTTAAACAGCTTGCGAGTGGGATTTTCTGGAACGCGCTGCATTGGAACGTCGCGGTTGCGGTGAATTTAAACCCCAATATCAGCAGGAAAAATTCTGCCAGTTCATATGGGGGCTAAATCACCGTTTTGCAACATGAAATATTGATTAAAGTCCCCTAAAAAAGCAGGTTTATATGTAAAAATAAACAGCTTTCACTTGCCTGTCCCCTACGTAAAATCTGTCCCAGTTGTCGGCGTTCATGGCATTGGGAGCTAATTTTTATTTTACTGCAGCAATTAAGTAGTCGGACGATTTATTTTAAAAAACGGACTTACCGGCAGTCGGAACGAATCTCCAAAAATAGATCGCACTCCGAGAAAATAAAGCTCCGGATTGCAAGGGGAAAACCGCATTTCAACCCCCCCCCCCCCCCCCTTGAAGGAGCCAAAGTCGCGCACACGGCCAGCGGCAGAACTCCAGCACCGCTAAAGGTAAAGTGTTAAAGAAGGAACTGCAGAAGAACTGCTGGAGAATCGAGGGTTACACAAAAAGCTGGAGAAACTCAGCGGGTGCAGCAGCATCTAAGGAGCGAAGGAGTCTGAAGAAGGGTCTCGACCCGAAACGTCGCCTCTCTCCTCCGCTCCTTAGATGCCGCTGCACCCGCTGAGTTTCTCCAGCTTTTTGTGTAACCACCGCTAAAGGTAAGTTTTGTAACATACCTACTTTAGTCACTATGATTGAAGACAGGGGATCAGGAGATAATCGAAAAGCACTCACGGGCTCTCCGCGAGACATTCAATGCCGTCGAAAGATAAATCTTCCAAACACAGCCTCTTGATTAATAGTTTCTTTATTATTAATTAATTATTATTTATTATTAACAAAAAACAGTGAGATAGTCATCCAAACTTCTTCTTGTTGAAGTACATTTTGATCTAACTCGTGCATAGTGGAAAGCTTTCACCTCTCCCCCATGCTCCGCTAAACCAAACTAAAAACCACTGGCGAGTCTGCGCGAGAATCCCAGCCGCAAACCCGCCTCAGACAACGTATAAATCCCACCCACATAATTACAGGCAGATAAAATGTGAAGGGAACTGGTTATAATTGTCACGTACTGCGTTAAGCTAAATGGGTACTGCAGGTGGACTGCCTTCTCCCCATATCCCCGGACTCCGCTATCTTTAAGAGCCCTATCTAACTCTCCCTTGAAAGCATCCAGAGAACCGGCCTCCACCGCCCTCTGAGGCAGAGGATTCCACAGACTCTCCACTCCCTGTGAGAAAACGTTGACACTGTCTCCAAGGTTAAGACACAACAAAAGCTATTCGCTGTACACGTTACAATAAACGAAGGTGTCTAGCGCCTGCTATCGCTCTCTTCGACGGCGGGGAGGTCGGTACTCGTGATAGCCCGCGCACGTCCCACCCCAGAAATGGAAGTGTTTCATTCTGGAATGCTGGAAAAATAGTGGATTGAAGATAGACACAAAGTGCTGGAGTCACACAGCGGGTCAGGCAGCATCTCTGGAGAGAAACATAGAAATTAGGTGCAGGAGTAGGCCATTCGGCCCTTCGAGCCTGCACCGCCATTCAATATGATCATGGCTGATCATCCAACTCAGTATCCCGTACCTGACTTCTCTCCATACCCTCTGATCCCCTTAGCCACAAGGGCCACATCTAACTCCCTCTTAAATATAGCCAATGAACTGGCCTCAACTACCTTCTGTGGCAGAGAAGGAATGGGTGACATTTCGCGTTGAGACCCGTCTTCAGACTCGACCCGAAACGTCACCCATTCCTTCTCTTCAGAGATGCTGCCTGTCCCGCTGAGTGACTCCAGCTTTTTGTGCCTGTCTTCTGTGTAAACCAGCATCTGCAGTTGCAATTATAATTTGGTTTATTGTCATTTGAACCTGAAATGAAGTTGAAATGAAATTTGGTTTCTGGAGCCACACCACGAGAAGAAACAATTAGCAAGAGCCACAACCAACACAGTTCACACAGACACCCATCGCAGTGAATCTCCTCCTCACTGCGATGGAAGGCCAAGTCTTGTCTCTCCCCTGTTTTCCATTATTCTCCCGGTTAAAGCCCCGGCGGGCGGTGTAAGGCACCGCTCCGGGTCGTTTTCAACCCCGCAACTCGGGCGGGATAGGTTGCTTTTGCGGGAGCTCCGAAAAGCGGTCTCCCACCAGGGACCCGCGGGCTCCCGACGTCACCGTCCGCCGGGCCTGCGGCCGGAGCCCCGAAGTCGGGTCGCAGCCGCGCGCCACCACAGCTCTCCACGCTCCGAAGCCGGCCAGCCCCGCGAGGTCGAGTCCGCAGCCTCCGCGACTGGAGCCGCCAGCTCGTCCCGGTCGGAGGCCGCTCCACGGCGCTAGGACCCAACGACAACGGAGACCCGACAGGGAAAAGGGATTTAAAAGTTTCCCCCACCCAACCCCCCCAGTCACCACATATACGCAGTTAAAAACAATATATAAACCACTACAAACAATACACTCAACGGGACAAAAATTTTAAAAAAGACAGACGGAGTGCAGAGGCCGCTCCAAACGTCGGTTGTGCCACCTCCACCAAGAGTTCCTTCCTACACAATGAGTTGTTCACTCCCGGACCCAATCACTCCCGGATGAATGTGAAGATCCCAGGGCTCCAGAGCGGTCTTCCCATTGGCCGCAGCTTCTACACTGTATGACTCTGTGACTATGACTCTATTTGTTCTCTATATATTTAGTTTAGTTTAGTTTAGAGTTACAGAGTGGAAATAGGCCCTTCGGCCCACCGAGTCCGCACTGACCAGGGATCCCCACACAGTAACACTATCCTACGCACACTAGGGGCGATTAACATTTATACCAAGCCAATTAACCTACAAAGCTGCACGTCTTTGGAGTGTTGGAGGTAAACCGGACTTTCCCGGAGAAAACTCACGCAGGTCATACAAACTCTGTACAGACAGCACCGGCAGTCGGGATCGAACCTGGGTCTTTGGCGCTGTAA
Organism: Raja brachyura; assembly: GCA_963514005.1. The sequence continues at coordinate 258,047 of CAUPSL010000137.1, forward strand.
GCGTTGTAACGCCCCTGTCCCACTTAGGCAACCTGAACGGAAACCTCTGGGGACTTTGCGCCCCACCCAAGGTTTCCGTGTGGTTCCCGGAGGTTTTTGTCAGTCTCCCTAATGGTTGAAAGTGGTTTCCGCTTCTTCTATGTTCCGGCGATTATTTCAAAACGTTCAAAACCGGCTGCAACTAAAAATAGGTTGCCGTTTTAAAAATCGGTAGTTTTTTAGTCGAAGCCGGTTGCGATGCTAGTTGAAGGTGGTTGCCGGAGGTTGCTGGTAGTGGAAGGTAAGACCTTTTTTCCACCCAGTTTTATTCCGCCAGGGAGGTCTTACCTTCCAAAGGAGACTGACAAAAACCTCCGGGAACCGCACGGAAACCTTGGGTGGGGCGCAAAGTCTCCGGAGGTTTGCGTTCAGGTTTCCTAGGTGGGACAGGGGCATTAGTCAGCAACTCTCTCCCTGCGCCATCATGCCAAATCAGTGGATATTTTTAAGGCAGAGATAGACAAATTCGTGATTAGAACGGGCGCCAAGGGTTATGGGGAGAAGGCAGGGGAATGGGATTGGGAGGCAGTGATCGGCGATGATTGAATGGCGGGGCGGACTCGACGGGCCAAATGGCCTAATTCTACTCCTATTGCTTGTGCCGCCCGAGTCTGCACAGAATATGTCCTTCAACTGCACAGATATATTTGCCATTTTATGTTTCAGTGCTTGGAACTGGCTGAGCACTTCACTCCCGATGACACAAGGAAAGTGATGCTGGCCTTGGCCACAAGGAATCGCCGCTCCGTTCCCCTGCTCCGCGCCCTCTCCTACCACTTCATGCAGAAGCACCTGGACCTGAAGACCGGCGTGCTGATCGACATGGCGTTTGCTTACGGTGAGTGCAAACCCACAGGCCGTGCAGCACCGAAACTCAACTTAGGCAACCTCGGTGGCGCAGCGGCAGAGTTGCCGCCTCACAGCGCTTGCAGCGCCGGAGACCCGGGTTCCATCCCGACTACGGGCGCTGACTGTACGGAGTTTGCACATTGTCCCCGTGACCTGTGTGGCTTTTCTCCGAGACCTTCGGTTTCCTCCCACACTCCAAAGACGTGCAGGGTTGTAGGTTCATTGGCTTGGTATAAGTGTAGATTGTCCCTGATGTGCATAGGATGGTGTTAATGTTTGGGGATCGCTGGTCGGTGCAGACCCAACGGGCCGAAGGGCCTGTTTCCGCGCTGCATTGCTAAAATAAAAATAAATAAATAATTTTCTGGGATGGATTAAAATAAATAAATAGACTACCCACGGGGGAAATGTCCTTTATGAGGCTAAAAATAATACACAAAATACTGGAGTAACTCGGCGGGTCAGACAGCATCTCTGGAGAAAAGAAATTGGTGACGTTTCGAGACCCTTCTTCAGACTGAGCCAGGGGAAGGTGAAACAGAAGATGGAGAGAAATAGAGAACTAATGAATGAAGGATGTGGTAAAAAGTGACGGTGATAAAGGAAACGGGCCGTTGTTGGCTGTGGACGAGGTCTTCTTCCGTGTGGCGCGCACGGCCTAAAGTTGTCAGACAACTTGTTCTATTTGATCTTCCGTTTGTGCACGTCGAGTTGATTGCATTAGTTGAAACAGGGCGGACCACGTGAAGGTTGCAGTCGCCACCCTTATGTGAACGAGGTGAAAACGGGTTCCAGACAATGAGACTCGACAAGACGACTTTGAAACTCCACCCGAAACCACGTCAGTTCTCGACCTGAAATGACCCCAATTCTTGCTCGCCATTGATGCTGTCTCACCCGCTGAGTTACTCCAGCATTTTGTGTCTACTATCCACAGATTCACTGCCCTCTAGCTAAAGTAATAATAACAATATCTTTTATTGTCATTACACACAAGTGCAACGAGATTTGGTTTGCAACTTCCATCCGATGTCATAACTTAATCGACAAATAAAATAAGATAAAATAAAAATTCCCCCAGATCACTTTTCTAAAGGCACATCCTTTAATTTTGAGGCTGTGCCCTCTGTTCCTAGACTCTCCCACCAGGGGAACAAGCCTCTCCACATCCACCCTATCCAGGCCTTTCACTGGGAAGAAGGGTCTCGACCCGAAACGTGGCCTATCTCCTTCGCTCCTTAGATGCTGCTGCACCCGCTGAGTTTCTCCTGCTTTTTGTGTAACCCCAGGCCTTTCACTATTCGGAGCAGACTGTACATAAAGTGTATTCAGAAGTCATGGCCCAGAACTTGTGCGTAGGGGCCGGGCCGCATGTCTGTGAGCGGATCGCGGGCCACGTCTATCGCGTGTACACTTGGATCCCGCTGCGGATGGCAGGCATCAAACTACGTGTTCACAGAAGGTAGAAAAAAATTCTGGAGAAACTCAGCGGGTGAGGCAGCCTCGTGCAATCCTTGCATGTCTCACCCGCTGAGTTTCTCCAGCATTTTTATCTGCTTTCGATTTTTCCAGCATCGGCCGTTCTTTCTTAAGCGTGTTCACAGAAGGTGCGGGGCCATGTCGGCGGCTTTGCACAGGATGCAGTGCAGACAGAGCACGGACGGGGCGGGCGCTCGGGGGGGGGGGGAGGGGCGGATGATTACGGGTTACGTGCCGCAATCGGCCCGGGGGGGCCGTAGGTTGCCGACCCCTGGCCCATAATGTCAACTAAAAGACACACACGAAATGTAGAAACAAAGAAATACAGATGCTCGCTGACAGAAAAAGACACAAAGTGCTGGAGTAACTCAGCCGGTCAGGTTGGAGAACATGGATAGGTGATATTTTGGATTGGGACCTTTCTTTAGACTGTTACTCCAGTACTTTGGTTTTTTTTATACAGCATCTGCAGTTCCTTGTGCCTTATCATTTACAGCAGTAAAAGCGTTTTACTGTACCTCGGTACACGTGACAACTAAACTTAGCAATGTTACAAAATTTTGAGATTTAAAAAATCAAGTCTGCAATTTATCCCATCAGATAAAGCATAAAATGAAGTTTAATTTGACACCTAATTTACTTTCATATCTTCAGTATTAAGAAAGTTATGGCCATTTTCATACTCGGAAATTAGCATCTTGTTCCCCATTGCCTTTCAATTGACTTAACTCAAAAGCTGTGATCTGGAAAAGTTAAAAGCCCATAACTTTCTTAAAAATTAAGAGAACTCAATTAAATTTTCAGTTATTATAGATTGAAGCATTCTGAAACAAATATGAAACAATCTTACTTGGATGACCTGAAATTAAAGCATATAATTAGTTTGTTATCTAATTGTAGCTAATTACAAAATTCAATGAGTAGATCTAAACATCTATCCATTTCTTAAGAAAAGATAAACTTTTTTAAAATTGCTTAAGTGTCCAAATAACATTCACACAATAATCCACAATATAACATAATTTTTAAATCTCATTTTCATGAATTTCTGGGCCAAATGGAAGGAATTTAGTGTTTGATTCCTGTAAATTAATGGCCATTTAAATCAACTAGCGAGTGGGTTTTAGTGGAATGCGGTGGATTGGAACGTTGCGGTTAGCTGTGAAGTCGGGAGGAAAAATACTGTTTGTTCATACATTTTTTGGGACCCCATTTCGCAACATAAAAATATTATTAAAGCCTCCCGAAAAACCAACTTTTAATATAAAAATAAACTATTTACCTTTTTTCTCCCCTACGCAAAATCCTTCCGGTTGTCAGTGCTCACGGCTTTTGAAGGTGATTTTTAAATTACTCTAGTTAATAAATAATTTAGGGTAATTTAAAAATACCTTCATTCATGAAATGTCGGCGCGATTTTTCTTCCGCAACGAAATCGCCCGACATTCATCGATTATCCAGGTCTGTTGAAAAACGGCACTTTAAGCCCGCCCCCCCTCTGAAAGGCGCCAAAGTCACGCACACGGGGTGCGGCAGAACTGCTGCGCCGCTAAAGGTAAGTTTTGTAACATACCTACTAAACTGAACTGAACACCCTCTTCCCCACTGTGATTTCTTCTGCTCTCCAGATCTCCGATCATGTTTTAACTAACTTCTACATACACTCCGCTCCCCTCCTCTCCCCCCCTCTCCCCCCTCCAATCTTGCCCCCTTCCTCTCCCCTTGTCGTTTCTCCAGTTATACAGTTCTCCACGTTGTATGCCCTCAGGTCTTTGCATTTTCACCCTGGGGGGGGGAAAAGGTTTAGTTTAGTTTTCAAAGGTAGACAAAATGCTGGAGAAACTCAGCGGGTGAGGCAACATCTATGGAGCGAAGGAACTGGTGACGTTTCGGGTCGAGACCCTTCTTCAGACTGACGTAGGGGTGAGGGGGGGGGGGCGGAAGAGAAGAAAGGAAGAGGTGGAGACAGTGGGCTGTGGGAGAGCTGGGAAGGGGAGGGGAAGGTGGGAGAAAGCAGGGACTACCTGAAATTGGAGAAGTCAATGTTCGTACCGCTGGGGTGTAAACTACCCAAGCAAAATATGAGGTGCTACTCTTCCAATTTACGGTGGGACTCACTCTGGCCATGGAGGAGGCCCAGGACAGAAAGGTCGGATACGGAATGGGAGGGTGAGTTGAAGTGCTGAGCCACCGGGAGATCAGGTTGGTTAATGCGAACCGAGCGGAGGTGTTGGGTGAAGTGATCGCCAAACCTGCGCTGGGTCTCACCGATGTAGAGCAGCTGACACCTAGAGCAGCGGATGCAATAGATGAGTTGGAGGAGGTGCAGGTGAACCTCTGCCTCACCTGGAAAGACTGCTTGGGTCCTTGGATGGAGTCGAGGGGGGAGGTAAAGATTCAAGTGTAGCATTTCCTGCGGCTGCAAGGGAAAGTACCCGGGGAGGGGGTGGTTTGGGTGGGAAGGGACGAATTGACCAGGGAGTTACGGAGGGAGCGGTCGCTGCGGAAAGCCGACAGGGGAGGAGATGGGAAGATGCGGCTGGTGGTGGGATCCCGAAAATGTCGGAGGATTATCTGTTGAAATAGTTTAGTTTTCAGATACAGCGTGGAAACATGCCTTTCAGCCCACCGAGTCACTGCTGACCACAATCACCCCGTACACTAGTTCTATCGTAGACATTAGTTTAGTTTAGTTTAGAGATACAGCATGTGAACAGGCCCTTCGGCCCACCGAGTCTGCACCAACCAGCGATCCCCGCACACTATCACTTTCCACACACTCGGGCCAATTCACATTTACCAAGCCACTTAACATACAAACCTGTACGTCTTTGGAGTGTGGGAGGAAACCTGAGATCTCGTAGAGAACCCACGCAGGTCACGGGGAGAACGTACAAACTCCGTACAGTCGAGCACCCGTAGTCGGGATCGAACCCGGGTCTCTGGCGCTGTGAGGCAGCAACTCCACCATTGCTCCACTCTGCCGCCCTCAAACTGTTCATCCCACAATAGCCCTGTCCCACGGTGCGAGTTCATTCCAAGAACTCTCTCTCCCGAGTTTGCCCTGATTCGAACTCGGAGATTTACGGTAATGGCCGCTCGTCGGTACTCGGGGCTCTCATGGACATTTTTCAACATCCCGTGTTGAAAAATCTTCACGAGTCTTCCCGTGCTTACCTGCCGTTAGCGAGTCTTCCCGAGTGCCTGCCGTTAGCGTTACGAGCCGCTAAGAGACGTCCCCGAGCTCCGACGTACCTGCTACATTAATTCTCCGCGCTTACCACGAGTTCGATTTTGTTTTAATCTCGGGAGAGCTCTTGGAATGAACTCGTACAGTGGGACAGGGCTTTAATTTTACATACTTCCGCTCGATCAAATGCCTCCATCGCCAGCGTTCCAGAGACAACAATCCAAATGGATAAACCGAGAATTTATAAACTGGTCTGCATGCCAAACCGCATTTGTCGGTTCGGTGATATCAGTGGGTGCACTGAGTTTAATGCCGGCTTCCGATATTCCCACAGGAAAGCTGAACTTCCAGCAGACGCAGGTTTTCCAGCGGCTGGCCTCTGAGCTGCTCCCCAGGGTGCCGGAGCTGAGCTCGCTCGACGTCATGCGATGCACAAAGTCCTTTGCCTACCTGAAGTGGCTCAATCTACCTTTGTTTGAAGCTCTTGCACAGGTGACGTTTGCAATAATTAACCTGCAGCTTGCTCTGTAGAGCTGAGAGAGAGACACTAAATGCCTGGGTAACTCAGCGGTTCAGAACGTGGATCAAAGAATCTGACTGTGCTCCTCATTAAATGTTACCTTTGCATGCTTTGTCGGCACCTTCCCCGAGCTAACAATGACTTGTTCTACGTCTTCCTTGAGCTTCGTCCCCTTTGATGTCTCGTTTTCACACCTTGCCACCTTCACAGTAGGCGGTGAAGAAAGCGAATGGCATGTTGGCCTTCATAACAAGAGGAGTTGAGTATAGCAGCAAAGAGGTCCTTCTGCAGTTGTACAGGGCCCTAGTGAGACCACACCTGGAGTATTGTGTGCAGTTTTTTGGTCTCTTCTTCAGAGAGTGGTGAGTCTGTGGAATTCTCTGCCTCAGAGGGCGGTTCTCTGGATGCTTTCAAGAGAGAGCTAGATGGGGCTCTTAAAGATAGCGGAGTCAGGGGATATGGGGAGAAGGCAGGAACGGGGTACTGATTGGGGATGATCAGCCATGATCACATTGAATGGCCTACTCCTGCACCCATTGTCTATCGTCTGACCAAGGTGCCCCATCTACACTAGTTCCACCGACCAACACTTGCCACAAATCCCTCTAACCTTTCCTCCATGTCTTTAAGAAACCCTACGGTTAGAACATTTGAACATTTGAGGTTTATTCACAGACGAGCAAATCAGGGGCTGGATTCTGATGAATACTAATGGTTTTGGAGAGGATACTGGATTTCTACAAAGAAAGATGCACAGAATAGTAGATTTTTGGATGCTGCTATTGTTCAAGTGGTTTGTTAACAGAATACCAAATCTCAAAGCGAGTTATGGAGTCCGAACAGTCATACAGCATGGAACCAGATCCTTCGTGCCAACTTGAGGATGTGGATAGAGAACTGGCTGGCAAACAGGAAGCAAAGAGTAGGAGTAAACGGGTCCTTTTCACAATGGCAGGCAGTGACTAGTGGGGTACCACAAGGCTCAGTGCTGGGACCCCAGCTTTTTACAATATACATTAATGATCTGGATGAGGGAATTGAAGGCAATATCTCCAAGTTTGCGGATGACACTGAGCTGGGGGGCAGTGTTAGCTGTGAGGAGGATGCTAGGAGACTGCAAGGTGATTTGGATAGGATGGGAGAGTGGGCAAATGTTTGGCAGATGCAGTATAATGTGGATAAATGTGAGGTTATCCACTTTGGTGGCAAAAACAGGAAAGCAGACTATTATCTAAATGGAGGCCGATTAGGAAAAGGGGAGATGCAACGAGACCTGGGTGTCATGGTACACCAGTCATTGAAAGTAGGCATGCAGGTGCAGCAGCAGTGAAGAAATCGAATGGTATGTTAGCTTTCATAGCAAAAGGATTTGAGTATAGGAGTAGGGAGGTTCTACTTCAGTTGTATAGGGTCTTGGTGAGACCTCACCTGGAGTATTGCGTACAGTTCTGGTCTCTGAGGAAGGACATTATTGCTATAGAGGGAGTACAGAGAAGGTTCACCAGACTGATTCCTGGGATGTCAGGACTGTCTTATGAAGAAAGACTGGATAGACTCGGTTTATACTCTCTAGTATTTAGGAGATTGAGAGGGGATCTTATAGAAACTTACAAAATTCTTAAGGGGTTGGACAGGCTAGATGCAGGAAGATTGTTCCTGATGTTGGGGAGGTCCAGGACAAGGGGTCACAGCTTAAGGATAAGGGGGAAATCCTTTAGGACCGAGATGAGAAGGACTTTTTTCACACAGAGTGGTGGGTCTCTGGAACTCTCTGCCACAGAGGGTAGTTGAGGCCAGTTCATTGGCTATATTTAAGAGGGAGTTAGATGTGGCCCTTGTGGCTAAGGGGATCAGAGGGTATGGAGAGAAGGCAGGTACGGGATACTGAGTTGGATGATCAGCCATGATCATATTGAATGGCGGTGCAGGCTCGAAGGGCCGAATGGCCTACTCCTGCCCCTAATTTCTATCTTTCTATATTTCTATGTTTGCCCATGCCGACCAAAATGTCCCGCCTACACGAGTCCCAGCTGCCCGTGTCCGGCCCATCTTTAGAGGGAGATTGGCCAAACACTTACTTTGTCTCACTTATTCATGAGCAACTAATGATGAACAGATACCGGTAGACCAGAACCAAACACAGTCAGTCAATGTGAAAAAATACATACAGATCCAGAATCAACAAATTTACCCCCTGGGTGGGCGAAATGTACCCCAGGATGGGAACCCTTGCTCTAAACCTTTCCTATCCTGTTCCCGCCAAACCATCTTTTAAATGTTGTATTGTACCTGCCTCAACTAATTCGTCTGGCAGTTTGGTCCATATACCCAACACCCTTTGTGTGAAAAAAAATTGCCCCTCAGGTTCCTATCAGCAAAATCTACCTGTTTTTAATTGAAACCCGAACACCCAGGGTGACTAAACACAATTCTCAATACATGTCGGTCTCTGTTTTTCCTTTTCCCCTGACGCTCAGTCTGAAGAAGGTAGACAAAAAATGCTGGAGAAACTCAGCGGGTGAGGCAGCATCTATGGAGCGAAGGAATAGTCAATGGGTGACTTTTTGGATCGAGACCCTTCTTCAGCCTGGGGCCTTGACCAGAAACGTCACATAGAAACATAGAAAATAGGTGCAGGAGTAGGCCATTCGGCCCTTCGAGCCTGCACCGCCATTCAATGTGATCATGGCTGATCATCCAACTCAGTATCCCGTACCTGCCTTCTCTCCATACCCCCTGATCCCTTTAGCCACAAGTGCCACATCTAACGCCCTCTTAAATATAGCCAATGAACTGGCCTCAACTACCTTCTGTGGCAGAGAATTCCAGAGACTCACCACTCTCTGTGTAAAGAATGTTTTCCTCATTTCGGTCCTAAAGGAATTCCCCCTTATCCTTAGACTGTGACCCCTTGTTCTGGACTCCCCCAACATCGGGAACAATCTTCCAGCATCTAGCTTGTCCAACCCCTTAAGAATTTTGTAGGTTTCTATAAGATCCCCCCTCAATCTTCTAAATTCCATCGAGTACAAACCGAGTCTATCCAATCTTTCCTCATATGAAAGTCCTGACATCCCAGGAATAAGTCTGGTGAATCTTCTCTGTACCCCCTCTATGGCAAGGATGTCTTTCCTCAGATTTGGAGACCAAAACTGTACGCAGTACTCCAGGTGTGGCCTCACCAAAACCCTGTACAACTGCAGTAGAACCTCCCTGCTCCTATACTCAAATCCTTTCGCTATGAATGCTAACATACCATTTGCTTTCTTCACTGCCTGCTGCACCTGCATGCCTACTTTCAATGACTGGTGTACCATGACACCCAGGTCTCGTTGCATCTCCCCCTTACCTAATCTGCCACCATTCAGATAATAGTCTACCCTCATGTTTTTGCCACCAAAGTGGATAACCTCACATTTATCCACATTGTACTGCATCTGCCATGCATCTGCCCATTCACTCAGCCTATCCAAATCACCCTGCAGCCTCCAAGCATCCTCCTCACACCTAACTATACCCCCCAGCTTGGTATCATCTGCAAATTTGGAGATGTTGCATTGAATTCCCTCGTCCAAATCATTAATATATATTGTAAATAGCTGGGGTCCCAGCACTGAGCCTTGCGGCACCCCACTAGTCACTGCCTGCCATTCTGAAAAGGACCCGTTTACTCCTACCCTTTGCCTCCTGTCTGCTAGCCAGTTCTCTATCCAGTCACCTATTTCCTTCGCTCCATAGATGCTGCCTCGCCCGCTGAGTTTCTCCAGCATTTTTGTCTCCCTCCCATTTTTCCAGCATCTGCAGTTCTTTCTTAAACTCAGTCTGAAGATGGTTTCTTGACCTGAAACGTCAACTATTTCCTTTTCTCAGGAGATGCGGCCCGACCCGCTGAGTTACTCCAGCTTTTTTGTGCCTGTCTTCTGTGGGTTTTTTTCCCCCACTGTTCTGAGGAACAGGATACCGTGCAGATAATTGAATGTGTTGTGTTATCTTGTTCAGTATGTACACGAGCACTGTGGCAAGATGTCGGAGGTACAACTCTGCAACATTATCATGGCCTTTGCTCGTCTCAACTATCAACCAGCCACTGGAGAGGCCTTCTTCGCTCAGGTAAGGGTGCTGATTGTACGCATCTTATGTTGATTCACCGTGACTCAGCGGCACCATTGTTTAGTTTATTGTGTACCGAGGTAAAGTGAAAAGTGTTTTGTTGCGTGCTGCCCAGTCAGCGGGCCATACATGATTACAGTCGTTAAAGCCTTTAACTTAAACCCCTGTCCCACGGTGCGAGTTCATTCCAAGAGCTCTCTCTCCCGAGTTTGCCCTGATTCGAACTCGGAGATTTACGGCAATGGCCGCTCGTCGGTACGCGGGGCTCTCGTGGACATTTTTCAATCACGTTGAAAAATCTTCACCAGTCTTCCCGTGCTTACCTGCCGTTAGCGAGTCTTCTCGAGTACCTGCCGGTAGCGTTACGAGCCGCTAAGAGACGTCCCCGAGCTCAGACGTACCCGCTACGTCCATTCTCCGTGCTTACCACGAGTTTGATTTTTTTTTAAACTCAGGAGTTTTTTTAAAACTTTAAAACTGAGTTTTAAACTCAACTCAGGAATGAACTCGCACCGTGGGACAGGGCTATTAGGAACCTTGATGCCTCCACTGAGACCACACTGATTATATTTAAATAATTACAATAAAAGTTCATTCCCATTCCCTTCCATCCCCAGACTGACCTTTCTGTCCAGGGCCTCCTCTGGTGGCCCGGTGAGGCCCGGTGCAAATTGGAAGAACAGCACCTCATATTTGGGCAGCTTACAACTCAGCGGTATGAATATTAACTTCTCTGACTTCAAATAACCATTGCTTTCCCTCTCTCTCCATCCCTGTTCTCCGACCAGTCTGACTGTCCTCCTGATTAAAATTTCCATTGCATGTCTCGTTGTCACCTTCCCTTCAGCTTCTACTTCTTCTTAACCATATAACAATTACAGCACGGAAACAGGCCTTCTCGGCCCTTCCAGTCTGTGCCGACCATTTATTCTCCCCTAGTCCCATCTACCTGCACTCAGACCATACCCCTCCATTCCCTTCCCGTCCATATACCTATCCACTTTACTTTTAAATGTTAAAATCGATCCTGCCTCCACCACTTCTGCAGGAAGCTCATTCCACACAGCCACCACTCTCTGAGTAAAGAAGTTCCCCCTCATGTTACCCCTAAACTTCTGTCCCTTAATTCTCATGTCATGCCCTCTTGTTTGAATCTTCCCTACCCTCAATGGGAAAAGCTTATCCACGTCAACTCTGTCTATCCCTTTCATCATTTTAAAGAACTCAATCAAGTCCCCCTTAACCTTCTGCGCTCCAAAGAATAAAGAATGAACTTCTTATCGAGTCCATACACGACTAGAAGTTGTTCGGTGTCTGTCTTCTTGTGCTTCGTGCTGGAAAGATTGGTGGAAACAGGGCAACGACGTGAACACTCTTTCATTGACCCCCCCCCCCCCCCCCCACCCTTCCCTCAGCTAACAATGATCTATTCTCCATTTTCCTTGAGCTTCGTCCGCTTGATGTCTCGCTTTCACACCTGGCCTTTCCATATCTCTTGTTTCCCTCTCTCCTGACTCTCAGTCTGAAGAAGGGTCTCAACCCGAAACGTCGCCCATTCCTTCTCTCCAGAGAAGCGGCCTGCCCCGCAGAGTTACTCCAGCATTTTGTGTCTATCTATGATATCAATCGAGCCGTCCACAGTGTACAGATACAGGATAATGAGTATAACGTGTAGTGCAAGATAAAATCCCGATTAAAGATAGTCTGACGATCTTCAGTGAGTAGATGGTAGGTTAGGACCACTCTCTCAATGAGGATAGGATGGCCGATGCACTTGGCTCGCAGTGAAGAAGCTGCAATGGTATAGGTTTAGATCTACCGTGATACAGTGAAATTTAATTTAAATTTAGTTTAGAGATATGGCACGGAAACAGGCCCTTCAGCCCACTGAGTCCGCACCAACCAGCGATCCCAGCACACGAACACTATTCCACACATGTTGGGGACAATTTTATATTCATATACCAATTTAACCTACCAACCTGTATCTGGGAGGAAACTGAAGATCGCGGGAGAAAACCTATGTAGGTCACAGAGAGAATGTACAAACTGTGCGCAGACAAGCACCGGTAATCGGGATCAAACCCGGGTCTCTGGCGCTGTAGGGTGGCAGCTCTACCGCTGAATCGCCTTGCCGCGCCATTTTCTGTTGAAAAAATGCTTTTTGTCCAGTTCTAATTCTAAAATTATGTCCACGTGTTTTTAATTGTCCTGCCAGAAGAAATAATTCCCCTTTAAAACCTTCCACTATTTTGTCTTTTCAATGTCTTTGTAATTTGTACACCCGATGCACCCAGAAATTAGCTGGTGAACATTTCCAGCGTTTCTTCCAAGGCCAATATCTGCTTTGTTGTTATGTACAACTGTGGTGAATCTTGTATCGAAATAGAGGGCATCGTTTGCGGGTCCCCCCGAAAAACACCGCCTATCCCGACCCAAAATGTTGCCTATCCGTCCTGTCCCCAGGTGCTGCCTGACCAGCTGAGTTTAGTTCAGTTGAGAGATGCAGCATGATACAGGCCCTTTTGGCCCACTGAGCCCGTGCCGACCTGCGATCACCTGAACACCAGTTCTATCCCCCGCCCTGGAGGCAATTTACAGAGTGTTCATGGACCTACAAACCCGCACGCCTTTGGGATGTGGGAGGAAAGCGGAGCACCCGGAGAAAAGGCCACAGGAAGAGAAATGCAAACTCCGCACAGATAGCACCTGTGGTCAGGATCGAACCTGGGTCCCTGGCGCTGTGAAACAGCAACTCCACCGCTGCACCACTGTGCTTCCTCGAACACTTTCCTCAAGATTCAACATTAGCATGGTTTTTGCAGTTAGATACAATCACAATCATACTTTATTCGCCAAGTATGTTTCGCAACATACGGGGAATTTCATTGGCCAGGTCATTCATACAAATAAAAAGCAACAGAACACACACAATACATTTTAACATCAACATCCACCACAGTGACTCCTCCACATTGCTCACTGTGATGGAAGTCGTATAAAAATTCAATCTCTTCCCTTTGCTCTCCCGCGATCGGGGGCCTCAGCCCTCCGTTGACAGGACGATCTTGACTCTCGCAGCCGGCGGTGTTTGGGCCCCCCGCATCGGGGCGATCAGCTGCTGCATCGGGGGGGCTGTCAGCTCCCCCGCGCCGGGCGATCGGACCCCGCGTCGGGGCTGGCCGAGCCTCTGCGGTCGTCAGAGCTCCCGACTAGCCTCTCCCGAGACTGCGAGCTCTGTAAAGCCCGCAGGCCGCCGGTTGGAGCCATCCCAGGCAAGGGGTGGACTCCGATGCTAAGTCCACGCCCCGCGGTGGGGCCCCAAGGACAGGCCGAGGAGCCCTCCAGCTCCATCGATGGTCGGCCGCAGAGCGACCGGGGAATGCGATCCGAAAATGAATCGCATCTCCGGCATTGTAAGAAACTGGAAAAAAAAGTTTCCCCCGACCCCTCCCCCCACATAAAACGAAACATTTACACAAACTTTAACACACGCACTAAAAATTAAAAAAAGACGAAAAAACAGACAGACTGTTGGCGGGGCTGCCAATCGTGCAGCGCCCCCTGGTGGTTTCACAGCCTATTTATTTATATTTATTTATTCTCTTGCTGCAGGTATTGGTGGAAGAATCATGCATTATTGCCCACACACAGCTGCTTTTGATAACGTGATGGCATGTAAAATTAGGAAAGTTTTGTGTATAAACATTGCAAAAAGCATAGACAGGGTGGACAATCCGGATCTTTTTCCCCATAGTGGAAGTAATAAATGTAAACCTAAACTAATCTACACCAACCCTACATTCTCTAATTGCCTAATAGCCAATAGACAATAGGTGCAGGAGTAGGCCATTGCACAAAGAAAAATCAAAGAAATGTACCGAAGAATGGTGACGGGTGTCAATAGCAGGAATCACTGCAGGGTTTGGGAACAGCTCCATCCAAGACCGCAAAAAAATGCAGAATTGTGGACGCAGCCCAGACCATCGCGCAACCCAACCTCCCTTCCAGTGACTCCATCTACACCTCACGCTGCCTCGGCAAGGCCAGCAGCATCATCAAGGACCAGGCTCACCCCCGGCCACTCCCTCTTCTCCCCTCTCCCATCGGGCAAGAGGTAGAGAAGTGTGAAAACAAGCGCACACCTCCAGATTCAGGGACAGTTTCTTCCCAGCTGTTATCCGGCAGCTGAACCATCCTACCACCAACTAGAGAGCGGTTCTGACCTCCCATCTACCTCATTGGAGACCCTCGGACTATCTTTAATCAGATGTTACTAGACTTTACCTTGCACCAAATGTTTATTCACTTGATGATGTATCTGTACACTGTGGACGGCTCGATTGCAATCATGTACAGTCTCTCCAACTTGACAGCAAAAAAAGATTTTCGCTGTACCTCGGTACATGTGACACTAAAGCTAAACCAAACCAAACCTATATCTGCACACGACTGTGCATTGCACATCAGTAAGCGGACTTTATCGTGCACTAAACGTTATACGCTCTATACTGTATCTGTACACGGTGGACAACGTGACTGTAATCACCTGTAGTCTTTCCACTGGCTGGACAGCACGAAACAAAAAGCTTTCCGCTGTACCCCGGTGCGAGTGGCAATGATAAACTAAACTAACTAAAGGGCCTGTCCCACTTGGCCGTCATTTGGGCCTCATTTACGCGTCATATGTAAAATAGGTCAACGCATCGTTACGCGCGTCATCGCCCGCAAATCACGCGTCATCACGCCGTCTGGAGCGCGTGACGTCATTAGAATACCCCGTGGCGCGCGGCAGGACGTTGACGCAAGGACATAAGGACGTTGACGCACGGTGACGTGACCATGCGATACACGTGTGACATCGGGACGCCAGCGCACGACGCCAATGCGTAAGCGATACGTCAGGTGGTGATATGTGGTGGTGATACCACGCGCCACCACATACAATTCCGCCCCTCACCATGCCCAACGCATGCGCACCCCACGCGTCATGGCGCCTCGACCTAATTTACATATAACATGTAAATGAGGCGCAAATGACGGTCAAGTGGGACACGCCCTAAACGAAGCAATTGCCTCCCAGAAGGATGTGGAGCGAAATGCAGAATGTGGAGCGTGGTAGCTCTTCATGACTGGAGCTGTTGCATGACTGCGTTAAGGTGCAGTGAAGTGAATTTGCCAGCAGCGATACACTTAAAAAGAGAACACACAATACACAGTAGAATTGAACACAAACATCCCCCACAGCTTTCTTCACTGTGGTGGAAGGCACAAAGTTCAGCCAGTCCTCACCCGCGGTCGGGGCCATGAACCCTCCGTAGTCGCCCCGATGTACAGGCCCTCTCGTCGGGATGATCTAAACTCCAACGTCGGGACGATCGAACACACTCCGCGGCTTGGAGCGCCCGGATCGTCACCGCGGCCAGTGTGTTGTCTTTAAGCGCACCCTTCTTATTAAAGATTTTTATTTTCTTCTCTAGATTCACAATAGGCTCAGTGGTGCCCTGTTGGAGATGGATCCCTTCCTGCTGGTCGATTTGGTTTGGTCTCTTTGTATATTACAGCAGGTTAACCCGCTCTACCTTAGTCACGCACTCAAACCGCAGTCCTACCAAAGAATTACAGGTACGTTTCATTCTTGGAGTTTGTTAAAAACACTCTTCTTGTTGGATATGGCAGTGCTTATGTACCTTTTAGTTTTAGAGATAGACAGGAGTAGGCCATTCGGCCCTTCGAGCCAGCACCGCCATTCAATGTGATCATGGCTGATCATCCCCAATCAGTACCCCGTTCCTGCCTTCTCCCCATATCCCCTGATTCCGCTATCTTTAAGAACCCTATCTAGCTCTCTCTTGAAAGTATCCAGAGAACCAGCATCCACCGCCCTCTGAGGCAGAGAATTCCACAGACTCACAACCCTCTGTGTGAAAAAGTGTTTCCTCGTCTCCATTCTAAATGGCTTACCCCTTATTCTTAAACTGTGGCCCCTGGTTCTGGACTCCCCCAACATCGGGAACATGTTTCCTGCCTCTAGCGTGTCCAAGCCCTTAATAATCTTATATTTTTCAATAAGATATCCTGTCATCCTTCTAAACTCCAGAGTGTACAAGCCCAGCCGCTCCATTCTCTCAGCATATGACAGTCCCGCCATCCCGGGAATTAACCTTGTGAACCTACGCTGCACTCCCTCAATAGCAATTCCCTGCACGTTCTTATCCAAAAGTCGCTCAAAAGCCCCTCGCGACCTGAAACGTCGCCCATTCCTTCTCCCCGGAGATGCTGCCTGTCCCGCTGAGTTACTCTGGCAGTTTGTGTCTGTCTTCGATTTAAACCAGCATCTGCAGTTCCTTGCTACACATTTTGCCTCTACTAAGATTGTTAAGGGCTTGGACACACTAGAGGCAGGAAACATGTTCCCAATGTTGGGGGAGTCCAGAACCAGGGGCCACAGTTTAAGAATAAGGGGTAAGCCATTTAGAACGGAGACGAGGAAACACTTTTTCTCACAGAGAGTGGTGAGTCTGTGGAATTCTCTGCCTCAGAAGGCGGTGGAGGCAGGTTCTGAGGATGCTTTCGCGAGAGAGCTAGATAGGGCTCTTAAAAATAGCGGAGTCAGGGGATATGGGGAGAAGGCAGGAACGGGGTACAGATTGGGGATGATCAGCCATGATCACATTGAATGGCGGTGCTGGCTCGAAGGGCCGAATGGCCTACTCCTGTACCTATTGTCTATTGTCGCCTGCAGCTTGCTCCAGGCATTTGCCACCCTTTGTAGGAAAAAAAGCTTAATATATTTTTTGCAGTTAGATACCCAACTGTCCAAAAAAACAACCGTGTTTAATTGTGTTATGTACCAGGAACAGAACAATACAGTACCTGCTGCAGCTTGCCAGGCCTGTTAATGCAGTCACACAGCAAGCAAAGATACAATGATCAATAAAATACATTAATAAATCATTAATGCCAGATACAGTGGGCAGCACAGTGGATTGTCACCTTGTCGTGGTGGAGAAGCTTGTGCGGTCCTGAGAGCGATGCCGTCTGGAGCGATGCTCCTGGTAGGGCCACCCATGGCGGTAAGGTCGAGGGGGGAGGTCTCTGACAAAGAGCCAATCCAACCGAGACCTCAACGGTGGAACAGGCGGAGGACGACGGCTGACCTTAGTGGAGCGTCACAACGGCTGGGAAGGCGGATGAAGGCTGCAGCAGGAAAGGGTCTCCGGTCGTCTTGGACTCCATGCCACTGGATCCTGACCCAGATCTGTCAAGGACCGTGGGGTGGCTGTCTGTGCACCAGTCTCCCCACGTTAAACAAAGTCACGCACAAAGGCGTCCTCAGTAGAGGACAGTCATACTGGTTTTGAATGACAGCCGATGATGATGATGATGACGACAGGGGCTCAGGTGGCGGAACTTTTGCCTCAGAGCCAGGTTCAATCCTGACCTCGGGTGCTGTCAGTGTGGAGTTGGCACGTTTCCCCGTGTGACCGTGTGGGCCTCCTCCTGGTGAAAGCGGGATAAGATGGAACTAGTGTGAACGGGTGATCGATGGTCGGCACGGACTCTATACTTTAGTGATACAGCCAGACCGGCGATCCCCGCACACTGAAACTATCCTCCACTCTGCGGACAATTTACAGAAGCCAATTAATCTACGAACCTGTCATTCCTTGGAGTGCGGGAGGAAACCGGAGCACCCGGAGAAAACCCACACAGGTCACAGGGCTATCAGCTCCGTACTGACAGAGCCCATAGTCAGGATCGAAGGTTGGGGTTTATCATTGTAGTGTGTACCAAGAAACACAGATAGTGGGGGAATCGAGGACCAGAGGACGTGGGTTCAAGGTGAAGGGGAAAAGATTAAATAGGAATCCGAGGGGTACCTTTTTCACATAAAGTCTGGTGGGTGTATGTAACAAGCTGCCAGTGGAGGTAGTTGAGGCTGGGACTATCCCAACGTTTAAGAAACAGTTGGACAGGTACATGGATAGGACGGGTTTGGAGGGATACGGGCCAAGCGCAGGCAAGTGGGACTAGTGTAGTTGGGACGTTGGCCGGTGTGGGCGAGTTGGGCTGAAGGGCCTGTTTCCACACTGAGTCACTCTATGATTCTATGACATTGAAGTCGGAAGAAGGGTCTCGACACAAAACGTCACCCAGTCCTAGACGCAGGAAACACGTTCCCGATGTTGGGAGAGTCCAGTACCAGGGGCCACAGTTTAAGAATAAGGGGTAAGCCATTTAGAACGGAGATGAGGAAACTTTTTAGCACAGAGAGTTGTAAGTGTGGAATTCTCTGCCTCAGATGGCAGCAGAGGCCAATTCTCTGGATGCTTTCAAGAGGGAATTCGATAGAGCTCTTAGAGATAGTGTAGTCATGGGGATATGAGGAGAAGGCAGGAACGGGGAACTGATTGTGGATGATCAGCCATGATCACATTGAATGTGCTGGCTCGAAGGGCCGAATGGCTTACTCCTGCACCTATTGTCCATTGTCTATTGTCTCCAGAGTGGCTGCCTGTCCCGCTGAGTTACTCCAGCATTTAGCGTGTACCTTCAATTTAAACCATAATCTGTGGTTCTTTCCTATACATTGAAAAGCTTTGAGAAACTCAGCGGGTCAGGCAGCATCTCTGGAGGACATGGATAGGTGATGTTTTGGGTTGAGACCCTTCTTCAGAGTCCCGACCCAGAACGTCACCTATCCACGTTCCTCAGAGATGCTACCTGACCCACTGATTTACTCTTTTTAAGAAAGAACTGCAGATGCGGGAAAAATCGAAGTACAAAAACGCTGGAGAAACTCAGCGGGTGAGGCAGCATCTACGGAGCGAAGGAATGGGTGACGTTTCGAGTCGAGATCCTTCTTCAGACGCAACAAAAGCCTGAAGAAGGGTCTCACTCCGAAACGTCACCTATTCCTTCGCTCCATACGTGCTGCCTCACCCGCTGAGTTTCTCCAGCGTTTTTGTCCACCTGTATCTGGCGGTGGTCGTTTTCACACTTCTGTACCTTTTGCCCGATGGGAGAGGGGAGAAGAAGAGGGAGTGGCCGGGGAGCCCAGAATGCTTTCAGATGGCGCACTGAATCATTCAATTCAATCCTTGCAATAGAAGGGAACTTGGTGTCTCGGGTAGCAATCTTCCAGCAGCTGACAGAAATGTTGACACGAAAATGAATGTTGGATTTTGTCATGTTGCTTGTGGAAAGCAGATTATTGACAGCCTAATTTGTTGTGGGCATTTCCGTGAGAAGTGTTTGACGTGTGTCATCTGATATCAGTCGGATCAGCGAGGAGGAGTTTGCCTGTGCAGTTTGTTGTGACTTGTTCACTTGCTCACTTGCTTCGGCCTTCTCCGGCTGCGGGAGGGAGTGAGCGGCCTCGACAGTGGGGGTGGGGGGTGGGGGGTGGGAGTGGTCCCCCTGGGGCTGGGCTGGACCGGGCCCTGCTCCAAGAGGCCGAGCACGTGGACCGCACGCGGCCTGCAGCGGTAGAGCAGCAGCGGAGGACATCACAGCAACGGCCCTGAGGACACCCTGCAACATCGCCATGACAACGGGCCTTCACGGTCAGGTTGAGATCCCTGCACTTACAACAACTGGGACTTGCAAATGGCCCCAAACTGGCAACTCCATACACTGTCTCAGTGCACGACTGCTGTACACTTGTACTGTATCTGAATGAATGATTGGTTATTGGCCAAGTATTCACATACAAGGAATTTGCCTTGGTGCTCCGCCCGCTAGTGACAACGTGACATGCAGTGACAGTTACGAATGACACATAAAACAGTAAACATTAATAATAAAAGATGCAGGACTGAGATGCGGGACTGTCATATGAGGAAAGATTGGAAAGACTAGACTTGTTTTCACTGGAAAGGGGATCTTATAGAAACGTATAACATTATAAAAGGACTGGACAAGCTAGATGCAGGAAAAATGTTCCCAATGTTGGGGGAGTCCAGAACCAGGGGCCGCAGTCTAAGAATAAAGGGGAGGTCATTTAAAGCTGAGATAAGAAAAAACGTTTTCACCCAGAGAGTTGTGAATTTGTGGAATTCTCTGCCACAGAGGGCAGTGGAGGCCAAGTCACTGGATGAATTTTTAAAAGAGAGTTAGATAGAGCTCTAGGGGCTAGTGGAAGCAAGGGGTATGGGGAGAAGGCAGGCACGGGTTATTGATTGGGGATAGTACGCAAAAATGCTGGAGGAATTCAGCGGGTGTAGCAGCATCTATGGAGCGAAGGAAATAGGCAACGTTTCGGCCCGAAGCGTTGCCTATCTCCTTCGCTCCATAGATGCTGCTACACCCGCTGAGTTTCTCCAGCATTTTTGTCTACCTTTGATTTTCCAGCATCTGCAGTTCCTTCTTAAATACTGATTGGGGATGATCAGCCATGATCACAATGAATGGCGGTGCTGGCTCGAAGGGCCGAATGGCCTCCCCCTGCACCTGTTTTCTATGTTTCTATGCTTAGTCTAAGATGTTTCTAAGTGTTAATGTGCAGTGATACCTGTACTGAACTGTATACAACAATGAATTTAACTGTACCCCGGTACGGGTGATAAACCAACGCTATTTCCCCGTTGTTGTCAGAAGGGACTCAGTCGCAGAGAAGGGAGAACTACAAACTGAAGTTGGTGCACATCAATGCCACGGCCCGCCTTGAATGTCCTGACTACAGCGGCCCCTTCTTGCCGAGCCAGTGCCTGTATACCTGGGTCTCAGGAGGCAAGAAGAAGTCGAGTCCAATGAGTTCTGGCGTGCGTGAGGCGTTGCAGTCGGCGCTCGGGGACCCGGCTAAATATCGCTGTGACGTGGACACCGCATACGGGTGGCTTATTGGTGAGTGGCTAACAATTGGCTTTCATTCCTGCCCGCCCGATTTAAAAGCGCGCGGGGTAACAGAGTTACGTCAAGTCCGAGGGGTATAAGCCCTGTCCCACTGTACGAGTTCATTCCAAGAGCTCTCCCGAGTTTAAAAAAAAAATCAAACTCGTGGTAAGCACGGAGAATGAACGTAGCGGGCACATCGGAGCTCGGGGACGTCTCTTAGCGGCTCGTAACGCTAACAGCAGGCACTCGGGAAGACTCGCTAACAGCAGGCAAGCGCGGGAAGACTGGTGAAGATTTTTCAACGTGTTGAAAAATGTCCACGAGAGCCCCGAGTACCGACGAGTGGCCATTACCGTAAATCTCCGAGTTGGAATCAGGGCAAACTCGGTGAGAGCTCTTGGAATGAACTCGTACCATGGGACAGGGCTTTAACTTTGAGGAGCAGCCCATGGCTATTGTTGGCTCTCAACAGCGAAGGTAGACACAAAGTGCTGTAGTAACTCCAGAGGGACAGGCAGCGTCTCGGGAGAGAAGGAATGGGAGAGGTTTCGGGCCGAGACTCTTCTGCAAATGGCGCCCATCGGAGACGGGCCTTCACAGATGCAGCAAGTGGCAGCACTGCCCGCTGACAGGGCGGCGCAGTGGCACAGCGCTAGAGACCCGGGCTCGATCCTGACTACGGGTGCTGTCTGTACAGAGTTTGTACATTCTCCCCGTGACCTGCGTGGGTTGACCCCGGCTTCTCCAGTTTCCTCCCACACTCCAAAGACGTACAGGTTTATCATAGGTTAATTGACTTCTGTAATTTTTAAAACGATCCCAAGTGTGTGTAGGAGAGCGTTAACGTGCGGGGATCGCTGGTCACTGTGGACTCGGTGGGCCGAAGTGCGTAGAAACCGGCCCTTCCTCCCAACCTGCCCATGCTGACCAAAATGTCGCAGCTACACTAGTCCCACCTGCCTGCGTTTGGTCCAGATCCAGGTGGGAATCACTGTGATCACTGGCCGGCTTGGATTTGGTGGACCGAAAGGCCTGTTTTTGCGCGGTATCTCTAAACTAAACTAAAATCTCCGTGGACTCCAGACGTTTGGCCAAGGAGGGACTCCCAACATAGTTTTGTTTATTTGTCGTCACGTGCACTGAGACACGCGACAATCAACTAAATCGGCAAGACCAAGCGCAGGTTTGGCGATCGTTTCGCTGAACGCCTCCGCTTAGACTTACGCGATCTCCCGGTGGCTCAACACTTCAACTCCCTCTCCCATTCCCACACTGACCGTTCTGTCCTGGGCCTCCTCCATTGTCAGAGTGAGGTCCAGCTTAAATTGTAGGAACAGCACCTCATATTTCGCTTGGGCAGCTTACACCCCAGCGGTATGAAAAAATGATCTCTCTAACTTCAAGTAACCCTTGCTTTCCCTCTCTCTCCATCTCTCCCCCATCCTAGTTCTCTGACCAATTTGACCGTCCTCCTGATTAAATTTTACTGATTGCACACCTCGTTGTCGCCTTCTCCTCAGCTAACAATGAACCATTCTGTTAAAGAAGGAACTGCAGATGCTGGAGAATCGAGGGTTACACAAAAAGCTGGAGAAACTCAGCGGGTGCAGCAGCTTCTAAGGAGCGAAGGCGATAGGCGACGTTTCGGGCCGAGACCCTTCTTCAGTCTGAAGGGTCTCGACCCGAAACGTCGCCTATCTCCTTCGCTCCTTAGATGCTGCTGCACCCGCTGAGTTTCTCCAGCTTTTTGTGTAACCAATGAACCATTCTGCATTTTCATTGAGCTTTGTCCCCTTTGATGTCTCATTTTCACACCTTGCCCTTCCATATCTCTGTGTCTCCTTCTCACCCGACTCTCAGTCTGACGAAGGCTCTCGACCCGAAACGTCTGAGTGACTGTAGCATTTTGTGTTTCTGTTAAACTAAAATGCCTTTCTCTAACCTGCTGGGAGTTTATGGCCTGCACGCCCTTGTGCCGTCGTTTGTTCCACAGTGACCTGTGATTAGATCGCTACCTGGGCTTGAAGGGAACCAATGTCCTTGGGGGAGTGTTTGCTATTGCTGTCTGGGAGGATTTAAACTAATGTGGCAGGGGGATGGGAGCATGAATGTAAAATGAGGGTAGAAGCAATAGGTAGCAAGGTGAAAAGTAAAAGTGGCAGGCAGAAAAATCCAGGGCAAAAATCAAAAAGGGCCACTTTTCAACGTAATTGTATAAGGGGTAAGAGTGTTGTAAAAACAAGCCTGAAGGCTTTGTGTCTCAATGCAAGGAGCATTCGTAATAAGGTGGATTAGTTGAATGTGCAGATAGTTATTAATGAATATGCTATAGTTGGAATCACGGAGACATGGCTCCAGGGTGACAAGGGCTGGGAGCTGAACATCCAGGGATATTCAATATTCAGGAGGGATAGACAGAAAAGAAAAGGAGGTGGAGTAGCGTTGCTGGTTAGAGAGGAGATTAACGCAATAGAAAGGAAGGACATTAGCTTGGAGGATGTGAAATCGATATGGGTAGAGCTGCGAAACACTAAGGGGCAGAAAAGCTAGTGGGAGTTGTGTACAGGCCATCTAGTGGAGTTGGGGATGGCATCAAACATGAAATTAGAAATGCGTGCAACAAGGGTAAAACAGTTATAATGGGTGACTTCAATCTACATATAGATTGGGTGAATCAAATTGGCAGGGGTGCTTAGGAAGAGGATTTCTTGGAATGTATGCGGGATAGTTTTCTAAACCAGCATGTAGAGGAACCAACGAGAGAGCAGGCTATTCTAGACTGGGTATTGAGTAATGAGGAAGGGTTAGTTAGCAGTCTTGTTGTGCGTGGCCCCTTGGGCAAGAGTGACCATAATATGGTTGAGTTCTTCATTAGGATGGAGAGTGACATTGTTAATTCAGAAACAAGGGTTCTGAACTTAAAGAAAGGTAACTTTGAGGGAATGAGACGTGAATTGGCCAAGATAGACAGGCAGGTGATTCTTAAAGGGTTGACGATGGATGTGCAATGGAAGGTATTTAAAGACAGCATGGATGAACTACAACAATTGTTCATCCCAGTTTGGCAAAAGAATAAATCAGGGAAGGTAGTGCATCCATGGATAACAAGGGAAATCAGGGATAGTATCAAATCTAAAGATGAAGCGTACAAATTAGCCAGAAAAAGCAGCCTACCAGAGGACTGGGAGAAATTCAGAGTCCAGCAGAGGAGGGAAAAGTACTTAATTAGGAAAGGGAAAAAAGATGATGAAAGAAAACTGAAGGGAGCATAAAAATGGACTGTAAACGTTTTTATAGACATGTGAAGAGAAAAAGGTTAGTTAAAACAAACGTAGATCCCTTGCAGTCAGAAACTGATTAATTGATCATGGGGAGCAAGGACATGGCAGACCCATTGAATAACTACTTGGGTTCTGTCTTCACTAAGGAAGACATAAATAATCTGCCGGAAATAGCAGGCGACCGGGAGTCAAATGAGATGGAACTGAGTGAAATCCAGGTTAGCCGGGAAGTGGTGTTAGGTAAATTGAATGGATTAAAGGCCGATAAATCCCCAGGGCCAGATAGGCTGCATCCCAGAGTACTTAAGGAAGTAGCCCCAGAAATAGTGGATGCATTAGTGATAATTTTTCAAAACTCTTTATATTCTGTAGTTCCTGAGGATTGGAGGGTAGCTAATGTAACCCCGCTTTTTAAAAAGGGAGGGAGAGAGAAAACGGGGAATTACAGACCAGTTAGTCTAACATCGGTAGTGGGGAAATTGTTAGAGTCAGTTACTAAAGATGGGATAACAGCATATTTGGAAAATGGTGAAATCATTGGACAAAGTCAGCATGGATTTACGAAAGGCAAATCATGTCTGACGAATCTTATAGAATTTTTCGAGGATGTAACTAGTAGAGTGGATAAGGGAGAACCTGTGGATGTGTTATATCTCGATTTTCAGAAGGCTTTCGACAAGGTCCCACATAAGAGATTAGCATTCAAACTTAAAACACACGGTATTGGGGGTTCAGTGTTGATGTGGATAGAGAACTGGCTGCAAGACAGGAAGCAAAGAGTAGGAGTAAACGGGTCCTTTTCAGGATGGCAGGCAGTGACTAGTGGGGTACTGCAAGGCTCAGTGCTGGGACCCCAGCTATTTACAATATATATTAATGATCTGGATGAGTGAATTCAATGCAACATCTCCAAGTTTGCGGATGACACGAAGCTGGGGGGCAGTGTTAGCTGTGAGGAGGATGCTAGGAGGCTGCAAGGTGACTTGGATAGGGTGGGTGAGTGGGCAAATGCATGGCAGATGCAGTATAATGTGGATAAATGTGAGGTTATCCACTTTGGCGGCAAAAACAGGAGGGTGGGCTATTATCTGAATGGTGGCCAATTAGAAAAAGGGGAGATGCAACGAGACCTGGGTGTCATGGTACACCAGTCATTGAAAGTAGGCATGCAGGTGCAGCAGGCTATGAAGAAAGCAAATGGTATGTTGGCATTCATAGCAAAAGGATTTGAGTACAAGAGCAGGGAGGTTCTACTGTAGTTGTACAGGGTCTTGGTGAGGCCACACCTGGAGTATTGCGTACAGTTTTGGTCTCCTAATCTGAGGAAAGACATTCTTGCCATAGAGGGAGCACAGAGAAGGTTCACCAGACTGATTCCTGAGATGGCAGGACTTCCATATGAGGAAAGACTGGATAGACTTGGCTTGTACTCGCTTGAATTTAGGAGATTGAAGGGATCTTATAGAGACTTACAAAATTCTTAAGGGGTTGGACAGGCTAGACGCAGGAAGATAGTTCCCGATGTTGGGGAACTCCAGAACAAGGGGTCACAGTTTAAGGATAAGGGGGAAGTCTTTTAGGACTGAGATGAGAAGATCATTTTTTACACAAAGAGTGGTGAGTCTGTGGAATTTCATTTCGGAGTCACGTGAGTGACTTCGTGAAGAGCCCGCCGGCGCGCATGCTCGACATATCGTCGTACCGCGTTGCTGCGACGGCTGGCGGTGGAGCGCGCTCCTCGCCAGCCCTTCAGAAGGGGCCACGGAGGTAAGTATTCTACCTTTAGTTGGTGGTCCTTGTTGTTGGTTTTGTCTTGCAGCAAGGACATGGATGGGAGTTCCAAGGGCCGGAGGACGTCAGGACGAGTTCGCCGGTCAACAGTTCCGGGGCCTTTACCATCGGCAGTACCTGCATCGCAGGCCGGGACTCAGGCGGAGATGTGGGTAAGCCCTGTGTTTACAGGTCCAGATCCGCCAGCACACCACAGCTCGGAGGAGTTCGACGAGGAGGAGTGTGGTGTGCCGCCAGAGCAGGGGGACCCTGCCATGGCAGTCAGGTCGTCAGCGGGCTCGCTGGCGACCTCGAGCTGGGTGCGTGCGGCTGCACGGCCTGTTCCACTCCGAGAAGGGGAAGGGCAGGAGCCCAGAAGCCTAACCCTACCAGGGCTAAGGCATTGCCTGACACGGAGGAGCGGTCAGGTTCCAGGGAAAGACCCGGGGCGGCTGTGAGGTCCAGCCGGCACGCCCCGACTCTCGACGCCGGGACGGGTCGGTCGAGTCGGGTCTCGTCACGGTCGCCGAGCCCCCCATGGATGGGTGGGCGAGACCATGCGTCGGCAACGTCCACGATGTGGGCAGCCGGCAAGACTGCGCGGGCCCCAGGCAGCCATGCTTCGGCTGGTGCCGACACCTCGCCGCAAGTGCCCTTAGTGGCAGCGGCTTCAGCTCCCGCTAAACGGAGGCGGTTGAACATGCCCGCGCAGGAATCGCGCAGTTCGCCTCGGCGGCTGTTAGCGACAACTACCGGCACCGGCAGGGCCTCGACGAGGTGCGGGCCGATGACAGGAGCCCGGTTTTCTTTTCAGAGCCGGAGGACTCCGACCACCTGAGTGTTCAGGGTGAAGGGCGTATTGACCGTATGGAGCGGCTGCTGGAGCTCCTGCTTCAACGTCAACAACAGCAGGGCAGCAACAGGCACAGGGCGTCTTCACAAACATCTACTATCAGCCTGGAGCAGCAGGAAGAAGTCCTCATCCAGGCAATGAGCCGTCACAAGGCTCCATCCAATTGCAACTCCCTCAACGTGCCTGTGGTCAATACGCCGATATGGGGCAACATCAGTGCGGCTATCCGTCAACAGGAGGTAAAACTGCAGCGGATCCTGAAGCTCCTCACGGCCGGTATTACCGCCTTTGTGCGGTCGGTGGACGGGGACGAATTGAATTTGGACCAGGGAGATGCCCTGGCCCTCCTGTGCGCGACCCAGCACGAAATTAACGGGTTTCGCAAAACCAGCATCCGCCCAGCGCTCAATCCAAAGTTTGCAGGAGTGTGCAAACCACCGCCGCCGCCCCCGCCCCCGCCCCGTCAGCTCTTTGGGAAGGACCTCTCGAAGAGAGTCAAAGAGCTTGACGAGCAAGCCAAAACGGTGGGGATCATGCGCCCTCAGAGTGCCCCCACACCGTCAGGCTCAAAGTCTCCATACATTCGATCACGAGGGTCTGCCAGTATCTCGACGAGGACCCACCCTTAAGCTCCACAACGACAGCAACATCAGACCCAGCACCAGGGGTCTTTTTTAGGACAGGGTCGGCAGAGACCCTGGTGGAAAACGAAGACGCAGCGCCCTCAAGCCAACCCAGCACCTCCACGTCCACACACGCGTGTCAAGGACCGCCGGTAACCACGGAGGTGAGGGGGTCTGGTTCTCTCTTTTCTCTCTGTTTAACTTCACATGTTGGTGGTCACCTTCGGTGGTTTTTTGGGTGCATGAGGTAATTTCACTGGTGACGAGTATGTGTTGCAGAATATTCAGGGGCATAAAATTGAGTTTATTAATGGCGACATTCCTCCATCCCAGCACATGCCCGCTCGAACATTTAAAATTATCTGCTGCAGAACAGGCAGCCGGCTATAAGGAATTGTTAAGTCTTGAGCAAAGGAGTGATTAAGAGAGTGGTGCATGAGCCAGTTGAATTTGTTTCGAACATATTCACCAGACCTAAGAAGGATGGAAGTTGTCGTGTCATTATTGATCTAACCCGTTTGAATACTTTTGTAACATATTCTCATTTTAAAATGGATACGATGAAACAACCAAATCATTGATTTCTCATGGTTGTTTTATGGCATGCATCGGTTTAAAAGACGCATATTATTCCGTATCCGTCCAGAAATGTGACAGAAGGTTTTAAAAATTCATCTGGATGGGGCAACTCTGGCAGTACAAGGCTTTGCCTAATGAGCTCACCACAGCCCTAGATTGTTCACTAAATTAGTGAAGCCAATTATGGCTTATTTGAGACAACGACACCATATAGTATGGCCTATTTAGATGATGTCTTAATTGTGGGCCACACCCTGGAATTGGCTGAACAGGGTGTTGCAGCTGCTGTCAATATATTTCAACAATTGGGGTTTATTGTCCATCCAGAGAAATCAAAGTTCTACCCTGCCCAGGTGATTAATTACCTAGGGTTCACGGTGAACTCTATAAGCATGAGGGTTACCATTCCAATTAACAAGATTGAGGAGGTTACCCAGGTGTGTCAAGATTTAATCCGCACCAATATACCATCGATTCGGCACTTAGCTACAATAATTGGGAAGCTGGTAGCTTTGTTTTCGGCAGCGCGATATGGACCTTTGCATTATCAGAATTTGCAAAGAGCTAAAATTGCTGCGTTAAAACAGAACGCTGGTTATTATGATCGGTCCATGCAGCTGCCGCCCGAAGCGATAAATGAGTTGCAATGGTGGGTGTGTCACATTAGCAACTCATTCAAGCCTATTAGGGAGGCTAATCCGGTGGTATATTTGCAAACTGATGCAAGCTCCAATGGTTGGGGATCCACGAATAATTGCTCTAGTTGTGGTGGCAGATGGGACACCCTTGAATCAACGATGTTGTTAACTCAAGGGGTTAACTATTTGGAGTTGCTGGCAGCATTCCACGGACTTCGTGCGTATTGTTCTAAGCTTGTTGGAGCACATGTCCGTCTCCAAATAGACAACACCACAGCAGTAGCATATTTAAACCATATGGGTGGTACCAGGCCTGTTTCGTGTGACAAATTGGCAAACTCAATTTGGCTCTGGTGTGTTCAAAGAGACATTTGGATTTCAGCTACCTATTTGCCAGGTGAGCTTAATACTGTGGCGGACACCAGGTCACGCAAATTTAATGACAACATTGAATGGATGTTGCATCCTGAGATCTTTTCTAAAGTCACAGCCAAATTTGGTAAACCGGACATTGACCTCTTTGCGTCACGGTTGAACCATCAGGTACCAACCTACGTTTCATGGGAACCAGATCCTGGGGCAATAGCGCTAGATGCATTCTCGCTGGACTGGGGGAAGTGGTTTTTCTATGCCTTCCCCCCATTTTGCCTCATCAGTCGGGTATTGGGAAAGATTCAGGCAGATGCTGCCAAGGGCATCCTTATTATACCCGACTGGCCCACACAGTCTTGGTATCCGGTGGTCTTTGACATGCTCAACGAACCTTGGGTCCTTTTGAAGGGTTGCCCACAATTGGTTACTCACCCTGTCTCAGGGGAGCCGCATCCCTGCCATGGCTATTTAAATTTGTTGGCTTGCAGGTTCTGAACAGGCCGTTAGTCCAATACGGCCTCTCGGCTCGGACCATGGATACCACCGGGGCGTCGTGTCGAGAGTCTACAAGGCGAAGATACCGCTCGCATATTAAGAAGTGGGAAGCCTACTGCAGCCGCTCTCGCATCACGTACGATGACGTGACAACAACCGACGTCCTGGAATTCCTCGCGGGGTTGCACCATGATGAACACTTA
The DNA here is from genome assembly GCA_963514005.1 of Raja brachyura. The sequence goes on from CAUPSL010000137.1 coordinate 287,887, forward strand.
AGTTACAGTGCCATCAACAGCGCCAGAAGTGCGCTATCATTCTACCTCAGTTTGGAGGTAGGATCCAACAGGCTAGTGTCCAGACTCATGCGGGGTATATTCAATATAAATCCGCCTACACCACGCTATAATATCACCTGGGATGTCAGGGACGTATTAACCCTGCTCAGGACGTGGTCACCCATGGAAGGGCTCCAACTGGACCAACGCACCATGAAGCTGGTGATGTTACTAGCGCTGACTTCAGCTCAGGGTACAGACACTACACAAACTTCGTGTCGACAGAATGACGTCTACCCCCACAGAAGTAGTCTTTTTCATTGACGAGCTACTAAAGCAGCATAGACCTGGGTGCACAGGGCTGCAGCTGAAGTTCCCGGCATACCCCGCAGATGCTAGGCTATGTGTAGCCTCACATATCCGCCACTATGTCAAGGTGACGGCACGCATCAGAGGAATGGAGCGATACCTGCTTGTCACTCATAAGAGACCTCATCATCGAGTGACAGTCCAGACGATATCCATGTGGCTTCCAGTCGTTTTGGGTAAGTCAGGTATCGACACTAATGTGTTCAAGTCTCTTTCCAACAGGGCTGCATCGACGTCAACGGCGAGGGTCATGGAGGTGCCCATGGACAAAATTCTCGCCACTGCAGGATGGGCTAATGAAGCTGTGTTCCAGCGTTTTTATAACAAGCCTGTTGCTGCTCCTCTACAGTTTACAGAAGCCGTGCTGAATGCAGGTCACGAACGTGGAGATGTCCCCGCATGAGGGGTTTTGATTTGTTATTAATAACTCTGCTCTTGTTTTGCAGTATGAACTATTGAGCAAGTTTGTTCCTCCCATCCATCCCTGGTAGTGGTGTGTCAGCATGGACGTGGTCCAGGGCGTGTAATCACAGAAGCTTTGAAGTCTTCACGAAGTCACTCACGTGACTCCGAAATGAAATAGTAAGATTGAACGAGAACTTACCAGTTCGAAGGTTGATCTTTATTTTATGAGGAGTCGAAGTGAGGGATTTCGTGCCCTCCTCGCCCAACCCTCAATCACCTTCATCTGGTAATCTTAGTCACTTCAATCTTACTATGCGAAGTCATTTCTTTGTTGGTTTCTGTGATTCCACGCCGCTACTTTGAAGTATGTCGAGCATGCGCGCCGGCGGGCTCTTCACGAAATCCCTCACTTCGACTCCTCATAAAATAAAGATCAACCTTCGAACTGGTAAGTTCTCGTTCAATCTTACTATTCTCTGCCACAGAAGGTAGTTGAGGCCAGTTCATTGGCTATATTTTAGAGGGAGTTAGATGTGGCCCTTGTGGCTAAAGGGATCAGGGGGTATGGAGAGAAGGCAGGTACGGGATACTGAATTGGATGATCAGCCATGATAATATTGAAGGGCCGAATGGCCTACTCCTGCACCTATTTTCTATGATTCTATGATCACTGTTCAATGATTGGAGTTTCTCTCTTTGCCTGCAGATGGGGAGGTCCTGATGGATTCTGAGAGCAAGCCTCTTGCCGTCCAGGACTACACAGCCTCACACGCACTCCAGCCCCGTGGGACAACGCCCCTTCCCCCTGGGGCCAAGAGGTAAGGTGGTAAACGCGCTGTGACAGTGAGAGCCTGCGCCTTTCATGTTTCCAAATATCATAGTGGAGTTACTGAAATTATTAGCGCGGAAACAGGCCCTTCAGCCCACCGAGTCTGCACTGACCAGCGATCCCCGCACACTAACACTATCCTACACACACTAGGGACAATTTACAATGATACCAAGCCAATGCACCTGCTAACCTGCACATCTTTGGAGTGTGGGAGGAAACTGAAGATCTCGGTGAAAACCCATGGGGGGAACGTACAAACTCCACACAGACAGCGCCCGTAGTCGGGATCGAACCCGGGTCTTCCAAGCGCTGTCAGGCAGCGGCAACTCTACCGCTGCGCCACGCTTGTTTACTTCAGGTGTCGTTTTAGAGACACAGCGTGGAAACGGGCCCTTCAGCCCACCAAGTCTAATGATCACCTCTATATAGACACAAAAAGCTGGAGTAACTTAGTGGGACCGGCAGCATCTCTGGAGAGAAGGAATGGGTGACATTGCGGTCGAGACCCTCGAGACTTGATATGCTAGTCCAAGGAAGGGTCTCAACCGGAAATGCAACCCATTCCTCTTCACCAGAAGAGTTGACAGACCCACAGGGTTACCCCGGCTTGTTGTGTCACTATGCGGTTTAAACCAGCATCTGCAGTTCCTTCCGACAATACTAGTTCTGTGTTATCCATTTTACGTCCTACTTGGTGCAATCTAGAGTGCTTTGGACTTCAGAGATACAGCATGGAAACAGGCCCTTTGGCCCACTGAGTCCATGCTAACCAATGATCGCCCGTTCATAGCCAAAGGATTTGAGTATAGGAGCAGGGAGGTTCTACTTCAGTTGTATAGGGTCTTGGTGAGGCCACACCTGGAGTATTGCGTACAGTTCTGGTCTCCAAATCTGAGGAAGGACATTATTGCCATAGAGGGAGTGCAGAGAAGGTTCACCAGACTGACCCTGGGATGTCAGGACTGTCTTATGAAGAAAGACTGCATAGACTCGGTTTATACTCTCTAGAATTTAGGAGATTGAGAGGGGATCTTATAGAAACTTACAAAATTCTTAAGGGGTTGGACAGGCTAGATGCAGGAAGATTGTTCCCGATGTTGGGGAGGTCCAGGACAAGGGGTCACAGCTTATTGAGCTATTGAGGGAGTGCAGCGTAGGTTTGCCAGGTTAATTCCCAGGATGGCGGGACTGTCATATGCTGAGAGAATGGAGCGGCTGGGCTTGTGCACTCTGGAGTTTAGAAGGATGAGAGGGGATCTTATTGAAACATATAAGATTATTAAGGGTTTGGACACGCTAGAGGCAGGAAACATGTTCCCGATGTTGGGGGAGTCCAGAACCATGGGCCACAGTTTAAGATTATGGGGTAAGCCATTTAGAACGGAGATGAGGAAACACTTTTTCTCACAGAGAGTGGTGAGTCTGTGGAATTCTCTGCCTCAGAGGGCGGTGGAGGCCAGTTCACTGGATACTATCAAGAGAGAGCTAGATAGCGCTCTTAAAGATAGCGGAGTCAGGGGATATGGGGAGAAGGCAGGAACGGGGTACTGATTGGGGATGATCAGCCATGATCACATTGAATGGCGGTGCTGGCTCGAAGGGCTGAATGGCCTCCTCCTGCACCTATTGTCAACTGACTACCATTATTCAGTGGAGCCCTGCCTGTGACACCATCCCACGCAGCTCATTCCTGGCATCCACCGCCCTGTAAAAATACATCTTGCCCCCAACATCCAGTTTTCCTTTTGAAAATCACAATTGACTTTCTTTCCATTTGGCAGTGTGAATTCACACTTGCTGTGTAAATACATTTTTGTCCTCATGTCACCTCCAGTACTTCAGCAAGTACTTTTAAATCTGTACTCAGCTAATCTTAAATAAGGCGTTAAAGAAGGAACTGCGGATGCTGCAGAATCGAGGGTACACAGAAGGCTGGAGAAACTCAGCGGGTGCAGCAGCATCTAAGGAGCGAAGGAGATAGGCGACGTTTCGGGTGAAGGGTCTCGACCCGAAACGTCACCCATTCCTTCTCTCCTGAGATGCTGCTTGTCCCACTGAGTTACTCCAGCATTTTGTGTCTATCTCAGGTCTATAACTAAATGCTTACTGGTAGCAACTGCAGATTCCATATGCTTCAGTGATCAAATCAGCTCACTCTTCATGCTGGGGACAAAGCAGACCTATTGCTGGAATCTGCAGTAGAACAAAGTGCTTGTCGTAGAGTGATACAGTGTGGAAACAGGCCCTTCGGCCCAACTCGCCCACACCGGCCAACAATGGCCCAGCTACACTAATCCCACCTGCCCGCGCTTGGTCCACATCCCTCCAAACCTGTCCTATCCATGTACCTGTCCAACTGTTTCTTAAACGATGGGATAGTCCCAGGATGTTTAAGAAAGAACTGCAGATGCTGGAAAAATCTAAAGTAGACAAAAATAGCAGAGAAACTCAGCGGGTGAGGCAGCATCTATGGAGCGAAGGAATAGGTGACGTTTCGGGTCGAGACCCTTCTTCAGATAGTCCGAGGAAACATGTTCCCGATGTTGGGGGAGTCCAGAACCAGGGGCCACACACAGTTTAAGAATTAGGGATAGGCCATTTAGAACGGAGATGAGGAAAAACATTTTCACCCAGAGAGTTGTGAGTCTGAGACAAAAATGTGGAATTCTGTGGCTCAGAGGGTGGTGGAGGTCAATTCTCTGGATGCTTTCAAGAGAGAGCTAGATAGAGCTCTTAAAGATAGCGGAGTCAGGGGATATGGGGAGAAGGGGGAGTCCAGAACAAGGGGTCACAGTCTAAGGATAAGGGGAATTCCTTTAGGACCGAGATGAGGAAAACATTCTTTACACAGAGAGTGGTGAGTCTCTGGAATTCTCTGCCACAGAACGTAGTTGAGGCCAGTTCATTGGCTATATTTAAGAGGGCGTTAGATGTGGCCTTGTGGCTAAAGGGATCAGGGGGTATGGAGAGAAGGCAGGTATGGGATACTGAGTTGGATGATCAGCCATGATCACATTGAATGGCGGTGCAGGCTCGAACGGCCGAATGGCCTACTCCTGCACCTATTGTCTATTGTCTATTGTCAACTACCTCCTCTGGCATCTTGTTCCATACACCCACCACCCTTTATATGAAAAAGTGACCCCTCTGATTATTGAGGAAACAAAGAGCTTATGGTGTAAGAGGGTGACAGCTGACAATAAACAGCAAATAATTGAGTCAGAGAGTCATACAACATACAACATGCAAACAGGCCCTTCGGCCCAGCCAGCCCACACAGTCCAACATAGCCCATCTACACAAGTCCCACCTGCCTGCCCCTAATCCCATCCTATCCATGTAACTGTCCAAATGTTTCTTAGACTGCGATAGTTCCCTGCCTCTACCATTTCCTCCGGCAGCTCGTTCCATACACCCACCACTCTCTGTGTGAAAATGTTCCTCCTCAGATTCCTGTTACATCTTTTCCCCTCCCCTCACCATGGCCAGGAAGCGAGCGGGCAAGATCATCTCTGACCCCTCTCGCCCTGGCCACAAACTCTTTGAATCACTTCCCCCTGGAAGGCGACTCCGGACTGTCAAAGCTGCCACAGCCAGACATAAAAACAGTTTTTATCCACGAGTAGTTGCTCTACTCAACAGCCAGAAATCTGCAGCCTCCCTTTGATCTGGTATTGTGTTGGTTCACATGCTTGATCAATGGTGTTTTATCATTAATGTTTTATTATTATTAATGTTTAGTGTTTTCGGAGTCATTCGTAACTGTCACTGTATGTCATGTTGTTTCTTGTGGGCAGAGCACCAAGGCAAATTCCTTGTATGTGAATACTTGGCCAATAAACATAGAAACATAGAAACATAGAAAATAGGTGCAGGAGTAGGCCATTCGGCCCTTCGAGCCTGCACCGCCATTCAATGTGATCATGGCTGATCATCCAACTCAGTATCCCGTACCTGCCTTCTCTCCATACCCCCTGATCCCTTTAGCCACAAGTGCCACATCTAACGCCCTCTTAAATATAGCCAATGAACTGGCCTCAACTACCTTCTGCGGCAGAGAATTCCAGAGACTCACCACTCTCTGTGTAAAGAATGTTTTCCTCATTTCGGTCCTAAAGGAATTCCCCCTTATCCTTAGACTGTGACCCCTTGTTCTGGACTCCCCCAACATCGGGAACAATCTTCCAGCATCTAGCTTGTCCAACCCCTTAAGAATTTTGTAAGTTTCTATAAGATCCCCCCTCAATCTTCTAAATTCCAGCGAGTACAAGCCGAGTCTATCCAATCTTTCCTCATATGAAAGTCCTGACATCCCAGGAATCAGTCTGGTGAATCTTCTCTGTACCCCCTCTATGGCAAGGATGTCTTTCCTCAGATTTGGAGACCAGAACTGTACGTAATACTCCAGGTGTGGCCTCACCAAAACCCTGTACAACTGCAGTAGAACCTCCCTGCTCCTATACTCAAATCCTTTCGCTATGAATGCTAACATACCATTTGCTTTCTTCACTGCCTGCTGCACCTGCATGCCTACTTTCAATGACAGGTGTACCATGACACCCAGGTCTCGTTGCATCTCCCCCTTTCCTAATCTGCCACCATTCAGATTAGGAAAGGGGGAGATGCAACGAGACCTTACTTACTTACTACGAGTAAACTTACTTACTTACTTACCTTAAACCCATGTCCTCTGGTCCTCGATTCCCCTACTCTGCAAGAGGCACTGTGCTTGCACCCGATCTATTCCTCATGGTTTTGTACACCTCCAGCCTTCAACTTGCAAGGAACATGG